>JAOSBL010000211.1:3342292-3355807 GCA_027568915.1 Erythroxylum roraimae
TGTATAATATTTAAATTATGATATGCACTTAAACTCTCAAACATATAATGTTTATTTTAAAATTTTTGGATAACCGGTCGGTGGTTCGGTCCGGTTTATCTTTCAAAACCGGTATGCAATTAGACTAGTCTGAACCGGTCAAAGACCGGTCGACAATTATATATATATATATTTAAATATTTTTAATATTATATATAATTAAATATAATTATTGCATAATTATTATGTCACATCGGTCGAATCGGTCAAACCGGTGATCAGTAAGACCACCGATTTAATAACCGGTCCGATTTTCAGAACATTGGCTGCAGGCAATTAATTAGGGCAAGTAAACAGACCGCTGATATACATTTCTTGAGTAAAGCCGTATTCAATAGAGGGTGTTGACTGACTTATGTCGACCCTCATAATATCAAACGCAATATACGTGAAACATATGAAAGAGCTGATGGAATGATCTATAGATCAGTTGGTCATGGCTCACGGATGTAAATACCTAACCGCCAACTAAATTCTTACAATCTACCTCATTATTATCATCTTCCTAGCTATAAAACTTTATGAGTATTTAGGTTCTGCTCATACATCAAACAACAGTATATGACCATTTTGGCCCTTTTTCAGTCGTTTTAAGTTTAACCCATCTATAGATTTCTCTATACACACCAAAGGCTACAAGGAGGCCAGCTCTCTCCCTTTTCCAAGTCCGTCCCTCTCAAACCTTATAGACAAGGTTCTGAAGAAGAATGGAGTTTGGAAGCATTATTCAGTTTCTTGAGGACAAGTCAATTTTGATCACTGGTGCAACTGGGTTCTTAGCAAAGAGTAGATACCATCTCTCTCCCATTGCAATTACTATTTCTACTTCAGACTTTGTCAAGATAACACTCTGAGGAATCTTTACTTTTGTTTATTTAATGCAGTTTTTGTAGAGAAAATCCTGAGAGTTCAACCAAATGTGAAGAAGATTTACCTTCTTCTTAGAGCCGCAGATGCTAATGCTGCTCAAGAAAGATTACAAAACGAGGTAAATATAATTATTTGTACTTTAAACATAAACAACACATATACATGCTGGTACGAGGAACATAAGCCCTAAAGAATAAACTAATTAACTTCTTAGCTTTTATTGGACCTATTCCAAGGTTAGTTGTCACAAGAAATACTTAGCTTATCGTTTAATTCATAGCTTTTATGTTGCTCTCTTTTATATATATCTTCCCAACATTACTTTTCGTATACGGGCCAGTCATGCATGCAGATAGGACCGTTATAGTAGAGATATATGTACTTTCTTAACCAAAGCATAATTAAGAGACATAATCACTGAATAAACAAAACTAACAGACATAATCACTGAATAAGGAGGAATTTAGAAGATATTTTTTTTTTTGTGATGCGATTATTGAACTCTGACATGATATGTAGTAATTGGAGCTTGTTATGTCTTGTGCATATGTAGTAATTCTAAGTTCTTTTCTTTTCAAATTTTCCTTTGTTATAGATCATAGGCAAGGAACTGTTTAGACTTCTGAGAGAAAAGTATGGGACAAACTTAAATTCTTTTATCTCAAAAAAGATTATTCCACTAGCTGGTGATGTTTGCTCGGAGGACTTGGGATTGAAAGACTTAAACATCAGAGAAGAGATGATGAATGAATTAGATGTTGTTCTTAATTTTGCTGCCACAACAGACTTTAACGAAAGGTAAGTATTCCAAGACAAGAACCCAATTTTCTTCTTAATGCTAAAGACATGAAGATTGTAACTCCGTTTTGAAAACTTTGTGGCAGATATGATATTGCACTGGGCACCAACACCATAGGGGCAATGCAGGCTTTGTGCTTTGCCCAGAAATGTGTTAAAGTCAACTTGCTTGTACATGTATCAACAGGTGAAGTGATCATCAGCGTGGCTAGTCCGCTGACTTTCAGTGTAGTTTATTCCATTTTCTTGTTAGAAACTAAGATTTCAGAACACGGGTTTTCAGCTTATGTCTGCGGAGAAGGTTCAGGGTTGATACCTGAGAAGCCATACCAATTGGGTGAATCACTGAATGGTATTTCTGGGTTAGACGTAGATGAAGAAAAGAGAATAGTTGAACACAAACTGAATGAACTCAAAGGTAAAGGTGCCACAAAGCTAGAATTTGAGGAGGCCTTGAAGGACTTGGGAATGAGAAGGTTGGTCGACTAGTGAATTTGAGAGCTTTAGATGTTGTTTTTTTTCCCTTTTATTGCATTAAGTTGGTAGAATCAATCATCATAACTCAGAATAATTCTTTGAAACTATCAGGGCAAAGGCTTACGGATGGCCGAATACATATGTGTTTACCAAGGCCATGGGAGAGATGCTAATCGGACATCTCAAGGGAAATTTTCCTGCAGTCATCATCCGCCCCGCGATGGTTACCAGTACTTGCAAAGAACCTTTTCCAGGCTGGCTTGAAGGTGTCAAGTATGTGTCAGCATTATGTCTTTATTAGCATCCCCCAACCTTCCAAGTTAAAAAAGCTTATCACTGAATATTTTTTTGTGGTCACAGAACTATCGATGCATTAACTGTTGGTTATGGCAAGGGAAGAATAACATGCTTTCTCGCCGATGAAAAAGCAATTGTTGATGTGGTGAGTAATAGGACGCAATCTTATTTCCATGAATTAAAAGCATCCTTCAATTTTCGGGTTTAAATGAGACAGATCCGGACAATTTATTTGGAAAGAATGACAATTAATGCATGTTGAGGTTAAACTTTCATGCAGGTACCAGCTGACATCGTGGTGAATGCAATTATTGTAGCAATGGTGGCTCATTACAATGAACCTTCTGGTCTAATTTACCATGTGGGTTCGTCTGTAAGAAATCCTGTGACATATGAAAATCTTCATGATTACGGGTACAGATACTTCACCAAGGAGCCATGGATCGGTAAAGATGGAAAACCTGTCAAGGTTCAAAGGGTTAAAGTCCTGAACAGCATGGATAGCTTTCACAGATACTTGGCAATCCGATATTTGCTCTTGCTAAAGGTTTGTTTCATGAACATTAATTGCCAAAACACCTACCAACGTACCTAATCTTTTGGTTATCAGGAATTAAATTCTAAAACCAGACCGGAATTGCAGGGATTGAAAATAGCAGCAAAACTTTTCCAGCATTTTGAGGGCATGTACAACGATCTCAATAGAAAGATTAACCTCGTATTAGGATTGGTTGAACTTTACCGTCCATACCTTTTCTTCCAAGGAGTGTAAGTACTCATGCATATATTTATTTTTTTATAAATTTATAAACTTCCTAGCAACTTACCATAATATATATTTTTTTATTTTAACTGGTAAAATAAACTTGCAGGTTCGATGACACAAATACAGAGAACTTGCGCATAGCAGCAAGAAAAAATTTAGGGTCAGAGGCAGAAATATTTTTCTTCGATTCAAGATCCATTGATTGGGATGATTACTTCGTAAATGCTCATGGCCCTGGTGTTGTTAAATACGCAGTCAGACGATGACAACTCTGGCTAAAGTGATGAAGTTTGTGGGTTTTTTTTTAATATATAATTTAGTGTCCATTTTGAGCGTAAGTTCTTCCAAATTTACCATCTTGTTGGAATTATATCATCATCTAATTAATTTTGTTTTGAACAATGTTATCATCATCGTGTGTATTACTGCATCATTCCGAGGACTTTCCTCTCAAACTCAATATGTATCTACTTATAAAGTTTCACGTATAATTAATTCATTTGTGAAAAGATTATGACTACTAATTAGTTCCATGAGGTCACTATAGTATTGAACTTTAATATTTTTTTATTTTGTGGTCAATTTTAAAGTTTTCTAGAAACAGATCCTCTGTTTTAGTTATGGTATTCTATTAAATCTCATCCACACGCTACATAAATGCGTGGATAAGATTTAATAAAACAAGGTATTATTTTTAGTATATGTTTTATCCACACAAATACTACATAAATATGTGGACGAGATTTAATAAAACAAAATGCCGTTTTCGGTATGTGAGCCGGCAAAAACCAAACACATGGGCAACATTTATGAGTCTATATGGACAGCACATGCACGCATAAAATGAAGAGGACATGGTCCCCAACGTTAAATGCAGCATCTCGTACGTAGTTTATAACATATTTTCCTAAATTTCCTTAAAATTCCCAAAGAATAGAAAATGTATGCGTTTGTAAGCTGAATTAATTGCATGAAAACTACTTTTACCGTTTTCTCTTTAATTGCTCTACAAAAGGAAAAAACTGTAATATAAAAAACTTAAAAGGAAATATCGTGAGGAACAGTAAAGTTCATATTTAACCTATGTTTTTTTTTTAATGTATAGTATGGACGCCAATTCGATTGGAGTCAATAATGTCATTATAAGTAGTACAACACACCAATGCCAAACTAGAAATAGGCACCTGACAAGGCGAAAATTTTCTTTCTTTTCTTTGCATGTTCCGCATAGAGAACAAATAGTAGTTTACACCTAAATGACTATCTATTGGATACAACAGGTAGAAATTGGTAAGCAAATAATGACAGAACTACTGAGGAAATTTTAAAAGAAATGGCAGAGCAAAAATTTTATGGAACCTGCAACCAAAATTGATGCTCATGCTTGGAATAAATGCAGAGGAAGAAGAGATATATAAGTTAGACGGCTGAAGGGGTTCGCTCCTTTCTTTTACCGAGCATTGGTGGCGTGTTATTTTCCAAATTCAGGGAGGAATCTGAAGAAGTCATTTCTGGTTTGGTTGAACTAATCATTTGGGCCTCACAGGGACTGGCATCACCAGTCCTGGAGAGTTCCTTGTTTGTCAAATCTTCTCCACACCTGTTGCAATCACTTGGCCTCGAAATGCAGAGCCAACTTTTGGCAGATTCCTCGTCGCCATCACCTGAAATTGGTACATGCCATGATCCTCTTTCTGATTCCTGCAACAGAAATTGAAGTTTCAGCAGTCTGTTTATCTCAAACTAGAGCAATGACAAGAACATGAGTTTGAACAATCAATCAAGTTAAGCTTCCATTAAATTTCACCAGACCACCCAGAGAAGGTATCATCGCTGATAGTTAAAACTTAAAACTAGGCAAGAGGCATGAGTCGTTAACCTTGTCAACATCACGTGAGAGTAAAATTCCATTAAAAAAATAATCTGAATTTATTATCAAAGCTTCAATCATAAATTTTGATTAACATGTCCAAAATTTTCCCTCAGTTCCATGATTCTTCATTAATTGAATTCCCAAGATCACGATCAAAGATACCCCATTCCCAGTGATTTCAAAATTTTCATTCTCCTTGCAATTAACAGGGTTTCCTTATGTTTGTCTAGAATTCAAATTAGATTCCCTAATTTTTTTCAGCAGAAATATTTCCAGTGTAATCATATTCTCGTCATCTTAATATCTCTTTTGCAGTTGGAGAATAAATTTTGGCTTCCATAAGCAGTAATCACAGAAGAACCATCTAGAGCACATACAAATTTCTCACTGAAGTTATGCATGAGTGCCACAAAAACATCAGTAAGTTCACATACTGAAATTCCATAGTTTTTCCAAGTGACAACGCAATCACAGCCCATCAAGTAGAGAAAATCCCAAATGTTTTCCATACAAGAAATTGTACCTGGATAACTACAGAAAATGGAGCTGGCAATTGAAGTTTCAAGTTGCCTTTAACAAATGTATAATGAACCTAATAAGAGAAGAAATAGAAGTTGTTAACATGCTAATGCAAATTCATAAAAGAAAAAAAAAGAAAAGAAAGTGCTGTTACATCACTCATGAAGTGTGAAAATATTTAATTAGTTACAAAATTAAATCAAGTAAACATGGATACCAAATGCCTTTCTTTCCACTTGAGAAAGAAGTCGCTTCCTAAGAGTTCAAAGATGTGATCTCGCATTTCATCGTTACTGACTAACAAGCACCTAAGCTTCACAGCAGCAAATAGCCAGTACCTAAAAGCACAAGAACAGCACGATATAAAAATGAAAATTTCATCGTTAATGGAATTTACAAGTTAACAAGAATTTCTTTCAACATTAGGAAAGGCCATCGCCATCCATTTGATGGCTTCTACTCTGTTAAAGATAGATCAGTATATTGTGATATATAAGCTAAGCTAGTCAGTAACCACCATTTTAGGTGACAGGAAACATGTTAAATACAAGAAAGAGCATACCATTATACAGTCATAAGATTTAAGACAAACGCACTTAAATAAAAAGAGGAACTAATCTTCATGTTTGTACCAATCATCATTGGAACCATGTGGCGTTGCATAAAGAACGTCCTTTTCCATCCATTCCTCAATCAGCTTTCTGTGAGAAGGATTTTCGAAGAGTGCCAAAAGCCGCTTAGTGTGTAGAATAACTAATGGCCACTTATTGCCAGCCCTCTTATACATCTCTTTAACAACAGCTTCTAGCTGCTCTACAGCAAAGATTAAAACTACAGTTATGAGAAGTAATCAAAGGTATTAAACTTTTTGCAAAAAGAAAAAAGAAAGAAAAACAGAAGATGAAAAGAACTACCAATTTGAACTACAAAACCTGAGAAATACTGAACCCTCCCTCTGCAAAATTCTGTTGATAGAGGCCAACATTTGCTCCATCTATTATAGCTTCATAACCAGCATGTTTATCCAGCCAATTCTAAGAGATAAATAAAAAAAAAAAGGCAAAAAGGAGAAGTTAATAATAAGTAATAGCACAGTACGCATTGTAGCAAATAGAAACAATGAAACACCAAGCTGTTTCCCTTTGCATCACCTATAGAACCAAACAGATAACTCACATCCATGTGTCTTATACGGAACACGATCAATAAGGGGGGTAAACTGCCTGTCTAAAGAATGTAAAACATAAATCACTCGGCAGAACCAGTCACGAATTTTAGTGATCATGAATAGTATCTATGTTTAGGCGTTTTTTACTTATCAAAGAATACGAAATCAATGCAAGTCAGTCAATTCAAAATCACTAAATTGTCTAATATAGTCATTCATTATATTTCCAGTATAACCAACCTGAAATTCACTGAAATTAGCCTTAGCCTCCCTGTCCATAGCCAAAGCTGCAACAGATTCCGCAAATTTCTGAGTTTCAGCATCACCAATATCCACACAACCCAATTGTTCCCCGCAACAACAACATTGTCCACCCACATCCACGCTCCCTCTTTGCACTATCCACTTGCCCTTCCCAATCCACCCTAGTCCATGCCACCCTCCTCCATTACTCAAGACTGCGTCTTTCACCAAACACATGTCCAATTCCATCCCATCACTTTCAAAACCCTTGAACCAATCCTCAATAACCTTTGCAGTCTCTTCTTTCACACACCTAACAGTCTTCCTCAATTTATGCAAATAGCCATAAACCTTCTGCTGTCTTCCAGTTTCCGCACTTACCTTCAATAAAGCAGCAAGCTCTGGCTCTTCTAGACTGATCCCCATTTTTCCCATATGCTCCTCCACTTCATATGCCTTCTCAGCCTCCAATTTTTCGCAGAAACAAAACAATGCCGGACTATATGTCCTCAATCGTGGAATCGCATTATAGACCCCCATATTCTTAACCAAGCAGAAAGCATAATTAGCATTTCCTTGAGCCGCAGCCAATCTAGCAACGGCCGTGATTGAAGCTTCGTTGGGATTAATCCCACTTGCCACCATATGATCGAAAATACGAAACCCGTGTTCAATAGAGAGTTCTTTCATTGATGGGTCACTAAGGGCAGTGGAGCAGAGGTAGAGAAGAGTGTTGAAATGGTGTTGATTGAAACGTGTATTATCTGCAACTGCAGAATCATAGAGGGTGATAGCAGAGCGGAGGTCCTTGAGTTTGGAGCACGAGTTGAGTGAGTAATGGAATTGGGATTCGGTCGTTTTTTGCTTTTGTTTGATTTTCTTGTTCTTCGTATCCATGAAAAGAGAAGATTGCTACTACTCGTCTACCTGGGGAAAACGTACAAACTTATAAACCCTAAATTAAATTGTATCTAAAATTAAACCCTCGAAATATTAACGGGACCTTGCCTACTTCTAATGTGACCAACAAAACGGTGTCGTGGTCAAGAGACTTAGGTGATAGGAGCTGAAGCCTATGAGTGAAGACGTGGGTATCATCGGTAACGGACCGGCAGTCTCGCTAATTTTTTAATTAAATTTATAAAATAATTTCTTTTTTTAATTGAAACTGAATTTAGATTATCCAAATTTAAGTTCACTTGAGGCCTAATACTTCTAAATAAAATAATGCTATTTTGTTTAAAAAACTTGAAGATTGTGTTTCTGATATGAAGAAAAATACGTTCATGAATATAAGTGCAAGAAGATGTTGCAACTGTAAGTGGTTGAAGAAGATGTGGAGAATGAGGAAGTTAATGTAGTTGAAGAAGAGGAGACACCAAGCATATCCTTGTAATCTATGTTGGGAGTGTATATGGTAAAATATCAAAGATCAAAGTGCAAGGTATGTTTGAAGGGAATGTAATTCATGTATTGGTGGATAAGGGAAGCATGCATAACTTTGTGGATAAAAGTTAATAACTAGATTTGCAAGGGAGTTAGAAGAGGTGAAGGAGTTAATAATTGTGGCAGGAGGAGTAATGAAATTAAGCCGCAATGATGTCTGATGAAATTTAAGGTGGCAAATGGGAGGTAAGGAATTTTATACAGATGCTTTGATTAATATTGGAGCGATCAATATGGTGTTAGGAGTTTAGTAGTTATCGATGTTGAATGACATTGTATTTATTAGATAATACTTGTTAGTTAAGATAATTGATTTGATTAAGATTAGATTTTATTCATTGTATCTTTCTCACTTGTATATATATATGACTTGTAACTTGTATTATCATTATCACCTTTACTCAATATACTTAAATAGCCAAAAGCTCTTCTCTTTTATCTAAGTTGGTATCAGAGCCCTGCAATAGCTAATCCAATTTTTGTTTCTTCTTCGTCAATTTCAATTTCTCCTTCCACTTATTCAGCCTCTCTTCCTATTCTTTCTCCTATGGTTTCTTTTGGTTCTCTACACAAAAATCCTCTTCATATTAGCCAAACCTTCTCAATAAAACTCACCTCTAAAAACTATACCTCTTGGAAGCTTCAATTTTCTCCTTCATTAAATTTCTACAATCTACATGGAATTATTTCTGGTACAAAACCAGCACCCCTAAAGAATTATTCAACTCTTCTACAAACCAAATGGAACCAAATTCAGCTTATTTAGCTTGGTTTTCTAAAGATCAAATCCTGATTTCTGGGATGTTATCTTCCATCACTGAGGAAGTTTATCCACTTCTGATTGGACTTACAACTTCTGCAGAAATTTGGAATGCTTTAGCTACTGCATATGGAGTTGTGAGCCATACTCAACGAACTCAATTGTTTATAGAATTTCACAACCTTTCCAAGGATGACAAGTCTGTCTCTGAATATTTGTATCAAGCTAAATCTATTGCTGATTCTCTTAGTCTTGCAGGTCAATTTATTTCTCCAGCTGAATTTAATGTTATTGTCTTTCGAAAACTCGGAGCCAAATATAATGGGATTATTGGCGGATTACAGTAAAGACCAACACCGGTTTCCTTCAATGAACTACATGGCCAGTTAGTTGCCCATGAATTATTGCTAAAGCTCAACAAGTCTCTTTACCAACAGTGAATATGGTTCAACGTTCCCATTCTTCTCATTTGCATGGTAGAGGCCGTGGAAATAGAGGCAGACAGGGTTTTATTTCTTCATCATCATCCAAAAGCAATTCTTCACGACCAGCTTGTCAAATTTGTGGTTATAATAATCAATTATCTTAACTAACAAATATTATCTAATAATATTCAATTATCCAAAAGGGATCATGAAATTATGTTGGTTAAGCAAAAAGATAGAGTTAGTTACTGAAGGATGCAAGAAACTAGTACAAGTACTAGAGAAAAAGGTAGCAAGAATATGGAGTGACAAGGATGTTATATGTTGTTTTATGGTGGTGTATCAAAAGGGTGATACTAAAGGCAAAAATGATCATCAGGTGAAATTGAGAAATTCATTAGCGATAGCAAAAGCTTTGGAACTACTTGATGCATTCCAGGAATAACTATAAGAATTATTAAAACGGTTTGAAGATGTTTTTGAAGAACCCAAAGGTTACCTACATCTATATTTCATAATCATCGAATACCATTAAAGGAGGAACTGAGGCTGTTAATTTTCGATCCTATAGGTACTCTAGTGATTCTTACAACTAAAAATGTCTCCCCCTCGTTTAGCTTTCAATAATATCTTTTTACGGTAAAAACTAAGGTTTTTAAGATATACATGGTTACTTACACGGTCGTGTAGATGACTGTGTATCTCCAAAAATACCTCAATTTTCAACTTTACTTGGGCACAGTGACTTATACGGGCGACATACACGAGAGTGTATCTTTACAAAGGCAAAAACAATGTCTTTGAAGCTCTACATCTTTTGAAGAATCTGTAAACACACTCTAGGGATTGTATTTTTGGTAAAGTAACCATAGTAAAATGGTTATCCTTATTTCACGAAGGAGAAACAGATGGTATATATACCATCATTGTCTGCTTGTACAAAACGACAATAACTACTACATAAAACACAAAACAACTAAAAAACTGTACAATACCTCAGTATCTACACTATACAAAAGACAATATCCTACATAATAAATACAAGTACAGAAATATTCTACAGCCCCCCTCAAGGTGGTGCTTGGTGCCAATCACACAAGCCCAACTTGGACAGCAAAAATGAAAAAATCGGAGCTGACAAAGCCTTAGTAAACATATCTGCCAATTGAAGCTTTGAAGGAATATGCTGAGGAAGAACGAAGCCTTCTTTATACTTATCTCGAACCAGATGACAATCAATTTCTAAATGCTTAGTCTTTTCATGAAAAATAAGATTAGCAGTAATATGAACAACAGCCAAATTTTCACACCATAAAGGAATGGGAAATGAAATGGACACCCGAAAATCAGCCAGCAAATAAGAAATCCATTGCAATTCATAAACCGTAGTGGAGAGACTACGATATTCAGCCTCCGCGAAAGACCTAGAAATAGTGGATTGTTTCTTAGTCTTCCAAGAAATCATAGCATCACCCAAAAATACACAAAATCCTATTAAGGATTGTCTACTAAAAGGACATGCAACCCAGTCTGCATTACAAAATGCTTGGAATGAACAAGAATTGTTATAAGGAAAGAATAAACCTGTAGATGAAGACTGCTGTAAATACTTGAGCACATGAATGATAGCCAGCCAATGTTGCTAAGTAGGAGCTTGAACAAACTGACTTAACTGTTGAGTCGCATGTGTGATATCAGGCTGTGTAAAACCAAGATAAAGGAGACGCCCAACCAGCCTCCGATATCTATTTGGATTCACCAATAAAGGAGAGCCAGCATCATCAAAACGACAGTAAGGAGATAAAGGAGTAGCTGCCCCTTTTGAACAAGTCAACCCTGCATCCTTGAGAATATCCAACACATATTTTCTCTGATTTACATACAAGCCAGTATCAGACCTAGCAAGTTCCAATCCAAGAAAATATTTTACAGATCTTATGTCTTTAATAGTAAACTGTTCATGTAAAAATTGTTTGACTTGCTGAATACAAGCCTCTGTCAGACCCATGATGAACACATCATCAACATACACAACAAGTGCAATATAACCATTCCCTTCGGTTTTAATAAAAAGACATGGATCATGAGTAGATTGCACAAAACCCTGCTTACAAAGAGAAACAGTAAGCTCATGATTCCATTATCGTGAGGCTTGCTTAAGACTATATAAAGACCTCCTTAAACTACATACTTGATTGGGACCAGTCTTGGTATACCCTTGAGTAGGTGACATGTACAATTCCTCATCAATATACCCATGCAAAAAAAAAAAAATTATGTAAAGGCCATCCTTTGGTAACGACAATAGTTATAAAAAGTCTCACAGTAACCATTTTAGTTACTGGAGAAAAACAATCAGTGTAATCATCTCCTTCAATTTGATTATGGCCTTTTGCAACTAACCTAGCCTTATATCTATCAACAGTCCCATCAGGTTTGAGTTTAACTTTATAAACCCATTTAGAACCTATAGCCTTCTTACCCTTCGGTAAAACAGTGAGGTCCCAAGTGTGATTATTATCAAGGGCTGTCAACTCAGCCTCCATAGCATTTAACCAATTCAAATTAGTTTGAGCTTGCTCAAAAGAACTAGGTTCTTCAATAGTAGACACATTTACTAAAAAAGAATGATAAGTTGAGGTAATGTGTGAAGAGAGTACAAATGGATATGTGTGAGGTGTATGAGAAGAATCAGTCATATTAGGGAAAGCAGAATGAGCAATATCAGTAATAGATGCGTGTGAAACAAAATCATTCAACCAATTAGGTCGTTGGGTCACACGAGTACTCCTACGAATAGGAGCTGGACTCTGTGCAAGATCAGTGGAGCAAGGAGTATCAGAAGAGGATGGAACTAAAGAATCAGAAGAACCAACATTAAGAGTTTCAGTGGATGATGATTCTCGAGACACAACAGGTGTTAAGACATTTGGATTAGGAAAAGGAACTATTTCTAGATCCGAAGAAATGGACTGAAAAGGAAATATATTTTCATAGAAAACAACATCCCTAGAAATGAAAATATGATAGCTGTGCAAATCATAAAGTTTGTAAGCCTTTTGTCCTGAAGAATAACCAAGAAAAACTGATTTGAAAATCCTAGGAGCAAATTTATCTTTATGAGGAAAGGTGCTAGAGATATAACATAGGCAACTAAAATTTCTCAAAAAATGGTAATCGGGTTCCTTTTGGAAAAGAACATAATAAGGAGACTTCTAGTTAAGAACATGAGTTGGAAGCCTATTTATGATATATGTAGCTGTTAAAATGAAATCTCCCCAAAACGGTTTTTGTAAATGGAACTAAAACATAAGAGCTCTAGCAGTTTGTAACAAATGCCTATGTTTTCGCTCAACAGCTCCATTTTGTTGTGGAGTGTAAGGAGAAGTTTTCTGATGTATAATTCTATAGTTGACAAATATTTCCTGACAACTATGACTCAAGAATTATGACCCATTGTCTGTTCTAATGACTTTGATTGTAGCATGAAACTGATTTTTAACATGTTTAAGGAATTTTTCTAAGAATGTAGAAGTCTGACTTTTGTGTTTAAGTAAATAGGTCCAGGTTGTTCTAGAAAAATCATCTACTATGGTGAAAATGTAGTGAGCTCCACTAATTGACCCTTGCTTATAAGGATCCCAAAGATCCATATGCAACATTTCAAAACATGCAACTATACTAATACTGCTCTTAGGAAAAGGAAGTTTGGTTTGTTTTGAGAAATGGCATATATCACATGGTTGTTCAGAAAAATTCATATTATTGAAAGAATCTTGCAACTGTTTCATTACAGTGAGGGATGGATGGCCCAATCTTTGGTGCCAAAAACCA
>JAOSBL010000211.1:3425432-3436585 GCA_027568915.1 Erythroxylum roraimae
GTGGAGAGTCGCACAACAGAGACCGCCGGGGGGTGGGGGGGGGAGGGGAGGAAGGGGGTTGTTTAGCGTTAAGTTTCAAAAAATTTATGGTACCAACCGATAAATTTTGAAAATGCCAAGGACTTTTTTGCAATTTTTTACCGGTATCTAAAAAACACCGGTATTAATGGGCGATACAAAAGAAACAAATACCGTTTTATTTTCCGATCGGTACGATACATACTCTGGTTAGCCCTCTCGAATTTAAAATCCAAAATTTTCTTAATTTAAGTTTGAACCGAGCCAAAAATTCAAGCATCTCAAATCTTATTCATTAATTTTGGATCAAACTTAGATTAAAATGTTAAATGCATAGTTCTTAATTCTTGTATTTGTTAGTAGAGATCTAAATTGTTTACATCATACATTTATAAATTTAAATAAAAAATATTTGATTGAATTTTTATAAAATACATTATTTAATATCAATTAAATAACGAATTAAAATTAAGTGATATTAGAAAAGTCTAATTGGCGTCATAAACGTTGTCCTTTTTTGGGAAGAATTATGACCTCCCGTTGCTGAGGACAACGACTCCTTTTCAGCCGTTTCTTTTTGACTTCAAACCATCTCATAAGTTGACCCCACAAAAGCTACAAAGTCGTCAGCAGAGACCATTGACAAATGACGAATGGTGTTCATTCTGCCTTATGCAAGTTGCCAAATATTGTAGGTCTCGTTCACAGGTAATAACACCTCAAATCTTCTGTTACTTTCTTCCGATCTTATCCATATATTTTCTTCCGATCTTATCCATATATTTACGTAGAGTGATATAAATATATGGATAAAATTTAATAAAACATAATAAAAAAATCATAATAGATCTGATGTCCATAATAAATAGTTCGTCATGAATGCAACTGTCAATCTTTAACGACTTTAAAAAGATCTTCCACATTCCCCTCAAAAAAAAAAAAAGATCTTCCACATATGGTTGTTATATGGTTTATGTTCATATTCTTTAGTTTCAAGGAAATATACTGTGTTCTGATACGCCTCTCACTAGTAACCATTGACTGATGACTAATGGTGTTCATTCTACTTTATGCAGTTGCCAAATTTTGTGGGTCTCGTTCTCCGGTAATAGGTAGTTAGTAACAGTCAATCTTCAACGACTTTAAAAAGATCTTCCACGTATGGTTGTTAAATGGTTTATGTTCATACTCTTTTGTTTCGAGGAAATATACCGTGTTCTGATACGCCTCTCACTAGTAACTGGACATGCATTTCTATTTCTTCCAAGTAGAAATTTCACCAAAGTGCCTCTGTTTTATCTCTGTTATTTAACATAAACTTGTTGATTTCACCAAAGTGCCTCTGTTTTATCTCTGTTATTTAACATAAACTTGTTGTTTATGTAAAAGCTATATTCATATTTTAGGTGGCAGGCCTCCCATCAGTGATCCACCATTAAAGAGTTAGTATGGTGCTCTTTCATAGTTACAAGTTACGTAAACTTGAGCAAAGCAGAATTGAACACTTACGGAGAAACTATATCCCTCATATGGCAGTTCTATTATCAGAATTCACTAGCTTGGACTACAGAAGTTGGATAAAAGTCCAAGGAGATGCAAGGTAAGCTTAATTTTTCCAGGTCCACCGTATGATATGTGCTCCATCTGTTTATAGTCGTAGTCAGCAAAACAGAATGTCACGGACCAAAACTAAATTATTGCATTCTTGTTTGACCAAAATTCATGGCAAAAATTAAATCCGGTTGGTCAGTTTAATTATAAAAGTATTGGATCGTTCAATTTTTTAGTTTAGTTTTAACTTTTTAGTTTGATTTTTTTTAATTAATCCTTGTTCTTAAAAATCGGCTAATTTTTAATTAATTAGTCAATTTTTATATAGTAATAAATTTTTATAAACTAAAATAATTCGATTAATTTTTATTTAATAAATTTTTAATTAAACTTTATAGTTAATTATAATCTCTTTTAATAATATTAAAATTTTAACTTTTTGTCTTTATTACTTTAATTTTTGGTGCAGGCAAAAATTCTACACTTAGCTTGAAATTTATTGGCCACAGAGCAAGAGTGATGCATCTCCATTATTAATTTTTTTTAATATTTGTCAAAATCTCAGCATGCTTGTATTGACCAGTTGAACGATAAAATAAAAAAGACATCTTGACGGAGACTTGTAGGTCTCCTGACACTGGAACTTATGGCTTTCTTCTTTCGATAAGGCTCTATATAAACCAATCCAACCCATTGTAATCCAAAGTAGAGGAAACATATAATGTTTCAGGTTGTGCATGCATTACCATTCCTCTTCACTATAATATGCATTTAGACAGTGTTAATGAGCGAAACAAGTCCTTAAATCCTTGGACAGGTTAAAGTTTTGGTAGGTTGAGTGACTCTTCATCCAATACCCAATATAATTCATAGCTTACCTTCAAAAAGACATCAAAAGATGGCAGCAGCAGGGCTTTTTGGAGATGAATTGACGAGGCAGATGAGTTATGGCAGTAGAAGTTCACGTTCTTCAAGCATAAGAGAAATATGGAGCTCGCCCGACGTTTTCACGAGGTGCTCAAACAGCAGGCATATGGTGGACGATGGGGAGGAGCTGCTCATGGCTGCCATAGAGAGACTGCCAACTTATGAAAGAATGAGGAAAGGAGTACTAAAGCAGGTGGTTAGCAATGGCAGGTTGGTGCAAAATGAGGTTGATGTTACAAAGCTTAGCTATCAGGATAAGACGATGTTGATGCAGAACATACTTAAGGTTGTTGAGGAAGACAATGAGAGATTCTTGAAGAGACTTAGGAATAGAATTGACAGGTTGGTCTATCTCTTTTGGTGTTCGATCTTTCCAAAAATTTTCGGTTGGAAATCTACTGAAAACAAGTTTTCATAGTGTAGTTTTACTTGTAACTTACGATGTTCATGACACTAGAGATATGTTGAAACAGGGTAGGGATTGACATCCCAAAGATTGAGGTCAGGTTTCAGAATTTTTCACTTGAAGGAGATGCATTTGTTGGGACCAGAGCACTTCCAACTCTATATAATTCCACCTTGAATGCAATTGAGGTACGCTCTTCTGTTTCTCATCATCTTGCTGCAAGATAAATATTCCGTATAGGGAACTTCAGACCCCAGACTCCTAGTCCAATCTTCATAAAACGAAAGCTAAGCTTTGTTCATAAGTAGTAAACAAGCAACCTGGTCTTTTGATCAAA
The DNA here is from genome assembly GCA_027568915.1 of Erythroxylum roraimae. Lineage (NCBI taxonomy): Eukaryota > Viridiplantae > Streptophyta > Magnoliopsida > Malpighiales > Erythroxylaceae > Erythroxylum > Erythroxylum roraimae. Next base: position 3,428,672 of record JAOSBL010000211.1, read on the forward strand.
TTTCAAGACAGTAATTATTTTTGACAGGGAGTTCTTGGGATGATTGGTCTTTCCCCATCAAAGAAAAGGGTAATCAAGATACTCCAAGATGTGAATGGAATAGTGAAACCATCCAGGTATGCACAAAGTCTTTCAAGTGAAGAAGCTCTCATGTAATAAAACCTTGTATTTTCTGGGAAAAGTATTCATTCATTGCCATTTCGTGTTCAGGATGACACTGCTTCTCGGGCCGCCTGGCTCAGGAAAAACAACATTGCTAAAAGCATTGGCTGGGAAACCTGGTGGAGATTTACGGGTTCGTATTCTTCCTGAGCATGTCGATTATGCTGATTATAGGTTCAGGCAATTCCTGAGAACTGCATTCTATATGTTGATGACAAGTGTAATGATCAACAGGTTAAAGGAAGAGTCACCTACTGTGGTCATGAGTTTTCCGAGTTCATACCTGAAAGAACCGGTGCATATATTAGTCAGCACGACCTTCACTACGGTGAAATGACAGTTCGTGAGACACTTGATTTCTCCGGGCGTTGCTTAGGAGTTGGAACTAGATATGACATGTTGATGGAGTTGTCAAGACGTGAGAAGGAAGTTGGTATCAAACCAGATCCTGATATTGATGTATTCATGAAAGCCACATCCATGTCTGGCCAAGAAACCAGTTTGAGTACAGACTATGTTTTAAAGGTTAGTTGTATAATTGTACATTGACAATTTCATTCCCAAGTTCATCACTTCCTAATACTTAAAATTCTCTCCCAGATACTTGGATTGGATATCTGTGCTGATATAATGGTGGGAGATGAAATGAGAAGGGGTATCTCTGGGGGACAGAAGAAGCGTCTAACTACTGGTGTGTGCTAATTCACTATCTGTATCAGTTCTTGCCATTTACAGCTATATAGCTATTAGTCTGATGGGAAATTCTTGGTAATGAATGTAGGAGAAATGCTGGTAGGACCAGCCAAGGCATTTTTCATGGATGAAATATCGACTGGCCTAGACAGCTCCACTACTTTTCAGATAATCAAGTTCATGAGGCAAATGGTCCATATCATGGATGTTACTATGGTCATTGCTCTGCTGCAACCTGCACCTGAGACATTCGAGCTCTTTGATGATGTTATCCTACTTTCAGAAGGCCAGATTGTCTACCAGGGACCTCGTCAAGACATTCTTGAGTTCTTTGAATATGTTGGCTTCAGATGTCCGGAAAGGAAGGGCGTAGCAGATTTTCTGCAAGAGGTTTGTTCTGAGAGGGACCAGCAACAATACTGGTTTAGAAAGAATCAACCTTATGAATACGTATCCGCGACAGACTTTGTACAAGCCTTCAGATCCTTTCATGTTGGGCAACAACTCTCGGATAACCTCAGAGTTGGTTATGATAAATCCAAAACTCACCCTGCAGCTTTGGTAACTGATAAGTACGGTATCTCCAACTGGGAACTCTTTCAGGCATGCTTTGCACGGGAATGGCTGCTGATGAAACGCAGCTCTTTCATTTTCATATTCAAAACCACACAAATAACAATCATGTCCGTTCTTGCTTTCACTGTTTTCTTAAGAACAGAGATGAAAACTGGTCGAAGAGAAGATGCGACAAAATTCTTGGGAGCTCTATTTTTCAGTCTTTTAAATGTAATGTTCAACGGAATGGCAGAGCTTGCAATGACTGTTACGAGGCTTCCAGTGTTTTACAAGCAGAGAGATTTCCTGTTTTACCCAGCATGGGCTTTTGCACTGCCGATATGGCTCCTCAGAATTCCTCTCTCCTTCATCGAATCTGCAATTTGGATCATCCTTACATATTACACCATTGGCTTTGCACCTGCTGCAAGCAGGTAAGCTTTTAATCATTTTTGCTATTAAGGAAATTGGAGAGGCTCCAACTGAAATATCACTTCTGTTCAGGTTTTTTAAGCAATTCCTGGCTCTCTTCGGCATACACCAAATGGCTTTGTCACTATTTCGGTTTATTGCTGCGGTTGGACGAACAGATGTTATAGCAAATACACTTGGTACCTGTACTTTACTGGTGGTCTTTCTGCTAGGAGGCTATATCATTTCCAAAGGTAATAAACAGAGCAAGCAATCTGATACTTTAATGACTGTGCTTCTTCAGCATTTCAAACAATCTTCCTACCTTTTCCTCCAGATGACATTAAATCATGGATGATGTGGGGTTACTATGCTTCTCCAATGATGTATGGACAGAACGCCATAGCCATCAATGAGTTTCTTTCAGAGAGATGGAATAAGGTAAGTTGTTTGCTTCTGTTCTGTGTGAACTCAAAATCTGCAGAGTTTAGGTTAAGTGGCTGACATTAGCCTCTCTGTTTCAGGAAACTGGTGACCCCACTGAACCAACAGTTGGGATTTCAGTTCTCAAGGAGAGAGGCCTCTTCACAACTGAAAGATGGTATTGGCTATCTACTGGGGCACTTCTATTGTTTTCCCTTCTGTTCAATGTCCTTTTTATTGCGGCACTGTCATATTTAAATCGTAAGTAATATCATAAGGTAATTTAATTTACAATTTTGGGATCATATCCATTTTCTAATCCATCTTCTTTGTCTTCTTAATCTTAGCTTTTGGTAACAGTAAAGCTGTGGTTGTTGAAGAAAATCCTGAAAGCACTGAGAATTCAGAAGGTTAGTGGCTATTATTTATTCAATTCTAATCAGTAGGGTTCATCCTTTTATATCTTGAAGATAAGGAACTGAAAAGAAGACCGTCATGGAGAGGTTTTGCATAAGAATGAGATTAAACAAGTTCATATGCTCGATCATCTATCGCAGGAACAAACATGACTGTCAGAAATACTCAAGAGAGTATCAGCAGAAATGGTAGTTTGAAAACGCAACGAAATAAAGGGATGGTTTTACCATTTCAACCCCTTTCACTGGCTTTCAACCATGTGAACTATAATGTAGACATGCCTGCGGTGAGTTGATTTCTCCAATGCGTACTATCCATTAGTGATAGCTTTCACACAAGTAATTGAAATTTCACAATGCTTTTGGTGAATTATCAGGAACTTAAGAACCAAGGAGTTGAAGAGAACCGACTGCAATTGCTAAATGATGTTAGCGGTGCATTTAGGCCTGGTGTCCTGACAGCATTAGTAGGTGTAAGTGGGGCGGGCAAGACCACTCTAATGGATGTCTTATCTGGAAGGAAGACTGGTGGATATATTGAAGGAAGTATAAGTATTTCTGGTTATCCCAAGAACCAGGAAACATTTGCTCGGATCAGTGGTTATTGCGAACAAAACGACATCCATTCACCGTATGTTACAGTTTATGAATCTCTCTTATACTCTGCCTGGCTGCGTCTTGCTGCAGAAGTAAAAGAAGAGACAAGAAAGGCATGATTTCTAATCACGAATGTGAACTTACATTTTTCCTGTTAGAAGTTGATTATTCTATTCAGAATAGAATACTGTCCATATAATCATGCAACTTTAAGTTTATTGTTATCAGGTCTGAAAATACAGGTCATCATAAGATTTCTGAGTGTAATTCTTTCTGTGCAGATGTTTGTTGAGGAGGTCATGGAGTTGGTTGAGCTTAAACCGTTAAGGAATGCACTAGTCGGACTTCCAGGAGTGGATGGTCTTTCAACCGAACAGCGGAAGAGGCTGACAATAGCTGTAGAATTGGTAGCTAATCCATCAATTATCTTCATGGATGAACCTACATCTGGACTTGATGCAAGAGCTGCGGCCATTGTTATGAGAACTGTGAGGAATACTGTGGATACAGGCAGAACAGTTGTTTGCACCATTCACCAACCAAGTATTGACATATTTGAAGCTTTTGATGAGGTGTGATTTCTACTGCAGGATCATTAGTTCTTAATAATTTCCATGAATTCGCCTTACTTCGTAACCTACAACTTGGAAATAACCTAATTTTTCGTGTCTGCTGTAGCTATTGTTGATGAAAAGAGGAGGACAAGTCATATATGCTGGACCTCTTGGTAGCCATTCTCACAAGCTTGTAGAATACTTTGAAGTGAGTCTTCCTGTCTGTTTTATTTTCCTCGTTTTCTTCATTTACGTTGTCTGGATAACCAACATCTAAACTTCCCTCCAGGCCATTCCGGGAGTGCCTAAGATCAAAGATGGTTACAATCCTGCAACCTGGATGCTAGATGTGAGCTCTACAGCAGCAGAAGCTCAACTTGACGTTGATTTTGCAGAGATTTATGCCAACTCGAATCTTTACCAGTTAGTATCATTCTAACATAATTGTCTTTATTCACATGATCCCATCAAGGTACAAACATGTGTTTGAACCAACAGACAAATTTATGCATCTCATGATGCCTTTTGTTCTCATTTTAGGAGAAATCAGAAGCTCATAAAAGAACTTAGCACTCCTCAACCAGGCTCTAAGGATCTTTACTTCCCCTCCAAATATTCCCAAAGCTTTAGAACTCAATGCAAAGCTTGTTTCTGGAAACAACACTGGTCATACTGGAGGAACTCCCAATACAATGCTATTCGCTTCTTCACGACAATTGTCATTGGGGTCATATTTGGTATCGTCTTCTGGCAACAAGGAAACAAGCTGTAAGCTGCAATTTTACTAACATAATCAGTTCTAGACTTTCTTCTTGAGTGCTTTTGGGAGTACACTAAGACTTAACTCCTTTGCATCTTTCATATCACCAGAGAAAATCAACAGCAACTATTCAATCTTCTTGGAGCTACCTATGCGGCTGTTTTTTTCCTTGGAGCCACCAATGCAACTACTGTTCAATCGGTTGTGTCAATAGAAAGAACAGTTTTCTACCGTGAAAGAGCAGCAGGAATGTATTCAGCATTACCATATGCATTTGCTCAGGTAAAATGATCTCATACAATAAGCAACTTCCTGAAGATTAATCACTAATGTTTAGAGTTGTTATATCTGACGCGAACCCTAACTTTTGTGCTCATAGGTGGCAATTGAGACAATTTATGTTGCCATCCAGGCTGTTGTGTATGCTGTTCTTTTGTACTCTATGATAGGGCTGGAATGGAAAGCAGAGAAAATCCTGTACTTTTACTACTTTGTCCTCATGTGCTTTATCTACTTCTCAATGTACGGAATGATGGTTGTTGCACTTACGCCTGGCCGCCAAATTGCCGCCGTTGTTATGTCTTTCTTCATCAACTTCTGGAATTTGTTTTCTGGATTCCTCATCTTCAGACCGGTATGCAATCCTCCGACTCTGTTCCGAACGAAATCCTTCGAAATTTCTTCAAAGCATAGATAGGTGGAACACCAACACTAGGGTTTTTGGAATTTAGCATTTCAGGCAAAATGTTTACATAATCAATTCGGTAAATCATGTGATTTAACAATGTTCACTCCAATTGGTTGCTTGCACTGCAGCTCATACCTGTGTGGTGGAGATGGTACTACTGGGGATCTCCAGTTGCTTGGACAATCTACGGAGTCCTTACATCACAATTTGGGGACAACAAGACTCTTCTTGCTGTTCCAGGATCAAAACCAGTGGCTGTTGATGCATTCCTCAAGGATAACCTTGGTTTTGACCATGACTTTCTTATTCCTGTAGTGCTTGCCCACATTGGCTGGGTTCTCCTCTTTTTCTTTGTTTTTGCCTATGGCATCAAGTTCCTCAACTTCCAAAGAAGATGAGAAAGAACGATTTTGTCACCAAACTATAATTTCTGTACATGTGATCATCTCCTGCTGAAAATTTAACAATTAAAATGTCAAATACCTTTGCCCTTGTCTTTCTGTTTCAGTTTCTTTACATTGTCTAAGAAATTTGGAAATGGTGATCCATGGAAGAAGAGCTTCAATGAATTACAAACACTAAATTGAATTAACTCTTACAAGAATTGAACTTTTCGGTTCCTTCTTCTCCTTCAAATTAGATCAGTGATTGATTTCTAGATTAATTATATAATTATGATAAGATTTAAATAAATAAATCTATATAAATTAATTAATTTATAATAATTATTAATTCAAAATTCAGTCCAAAATTTTTAAATCTCAAATTTTGTTTAGATCTAATTGCATGTATGCCAAATGTGGAAGCTCCGTGGTAGTTGTTATCTAAACAAAAGCATCCATGAAACTGTATCACAGAGATTGGATTTGACCTATTGTCACGTAGCATAAAACGAGAAAACAAAAATACTCATCACGATTTCCTGGCCGTTTGGAAACATAAATAAATATTCTCACTTTCATTATCTTGTACCGATCATGAAACAACTTGATTTACATATAAGTAAACTTAAATAGCATAAATTAGTAAGTTAGATCCAACTTACTCAAAATTACATCTCCCAAGTATTTTGGATGCTCCGAGTTTTTTGAATCGAGACGGGATCCTCTGTCTAACTTTACTCTATCTAATTATATCCAATTAATAAAATATAGTCGTTTTTACTTAAATTTTGAGCGACCACTTACTTAAATATAATTGTCACGCCCGTGACATAAGCATGACACCAAGTCATAAGAATGACACTAAGTCACACACGTGAGTTTTTTTTTTATCATTTTAATTTTACTAATATTAGTTTAATAAAAAATAAATTTAATTTTAAGTTTAACTATGCCACTATTAATTTTATAAAAAATAAAATTAAAATGATAAAAAATACAAATAACAAAAAAATAACAAGCGTGACACACATTTTCTTTTTTTAATTTTTAATTTAATTTAATTTTATAAATAAAATTTATAAGATAAAAATTTAAATTTTAAAAATTGATTAATTTATTACAATTGTTTAATTAATTTATAGATTATAGAAAAATATCAAATCAAATTTAAAAAATTGATTAATTTTATTATTATTATATTAGCCCGCATGTATATTAATGCAAAATTAAACTTCTTGTATATTTATGATAAAGTTTTTTTCTACAGATTGTGAAATGCAAATAAATAATATAATATATTATATACGTGGAATAATTTATTTTGATTTCAACAACTTATTTTAATTGATTAATTTATTAAAATTGTTTAATTAATTTATAAATCTGATTAGTTACGCTATATTCATCATTAACCTGTTTGTCATGTGAGCATCTAACCATTTCTTTAGTTAATCTTAGTTTAAAAGAAGTGTCTTTTCATTTATAGAATGCAATATTTTTTATTACATAATTTGTGTTTGTGATTGATAAAAGCCATATTTGGTAATCAATTGATTACATTAGCTGTTAGCAACTAGCGGATAACATGAACTGTTTATTAAAGATGTTTGGTAAATTAACTGTTTAGTATTAGTTGTTTATGTATAAATCAATTTTTTAAATTTAATTTAATATTTTTCTATGATTTATAAATTAATTAAATAATTTTAATAAATTAATTAAATTTTAAATTTTTATCTTAAAATTTTTATTTAAAAAATTAAAATTAAAATAATAAAAAATGAAAATATGTGTCACAAGCGTGACACAAAATAAATGTAATTATTTTGTTTTTTTTTGTTTTTTTTTATCATTTTAATTTTAATTTTTAATAAAATTAATAGTAGAATAATTAAAATTAAAATTTAATTTAAATTTTTTATTAAACTAATAGTAGTATAATTAAAATTAAAATTATAAAAAAATAAAAAATAAAAGACTCACGCATGGCCGTGCATGTAAGTCACGGCCGTGACTTAACTTGCACGGCTGTGCAAGTGCAAGATAATTCTAACGATGATTTTTTTTAACTGGACAAAATTAGACAGAGTAACCTTAGGCAGAGGATCCGGATTCCCTCAAATCTAACTGTAAAGTTAAAGATTGTGAATATATATATATAACACCATGGGGATGCTAATATATATGTATGTAATCAATAATAATTAAAAACAGTCTTTCTATTAATTAGAGATAAAGTTGCGTATTATTATACTTCTCCAGATCTTGTATT
>JAOSBL010000211.1:3463323-3474469 GCA_027568915.1 Erythroxylum roraimae
ATACAAGATGCCGATATAATCTTAAAGTGATTTCTTTAAAATTGTCTAAATTTATAATTTTTAACATTTCACAAAAAGCAGTATTTTAATAATAAATATTATTTTTAAAATGTAGTCATATAAAAATTACGAAGATAATTTATTTAAACTTTTTATGTAACGTTACGGTTGAAATTGGGCACAGGGTGGTTGTTCCCGATTCCTAGTGCCACCCAGTGCCCTTTCTATCTCGTCCATCCATTAAATGGGAATCGGGAACAGGAAATATAATCCTGTGGAAAATATAACTTCAACCGAATATAAAGTATTTATGATGTGACCCACTTCGTATAAAAAGAAGAAGAAGAAAAGTAAAAGTTTGTATAAATTTATAGAAAAAATTGGTATTTAATTTTTAATGGCTAATTTCGGATTAAAATTATTATTGAGCCAAAAGAATTAAAACTTGTGCCAAAACTAGAAGTCGATACGTCTTGGAAGATTTTGGTTCGGCACACAAATTGGATGAACTTCAAAACCTTAAGCACATACCTAAATCATTTATGGTGAGACATAAGAGGTATCGTACGTGAACAACAAAGATTAATGTACGTGTCTTTGTTAAGTTTTTAATAGATACCAACCCCACACCATATCTTAGCTGAACATGACAACCTTAATTAGTGCATGAAAATACTTATCCTCCTACCTAGGTCCACTATTTTCATATTTCTTAATTCATTAATGTCCAAGTTCTATAGCTACCTACTAGGTCGCTTGATACTCTTTCCGGCTGCCCGGAAAGTTACTCATCTGCTGCTTCTATTTATATTCCTTCCTAAAAATTGTTGTACTTTCATGATTACAGCAGATTCATTACGGCTTTTCTACTTAAAGACAAATGTACGTGTACGAGTGTTTAATCTTCATCTATGTCGGAATTAGCTAGGTCAGGTGAATGGTAATCCTTGGATAAAAAGAAGAAGAAGAAATCCTCTGATCAGTTTTAGATATTTTTGTTTCAGCTCTAGCAATTAAAGAAATCCTCTGATCAGTTTCAGATATTTTGGTTTCAGCTCTAGCAATTAATAGAGTTCTTTAATTGCCAACTCTACACATTCTAACTACTCGTCGCGACTTTTTGGTGTTACTGAGTACTGCAATTGGTCAAAAAGCCCTACGGAATGGGCAGGAAGAGAGGGAGTCATGCAGTGGTAATGGTGGTAATGTCTTTCTGATATTAACACCACCACCAGTTATGTCATTCATTCTTCTCCACCTACCCTCTTACTACAGCTGACAATACTGCCAACTTATGACGCTTTTTTAGCTTGGTTACACGTAAAAAGGGAAGAGGGACCAACGTATGTGCATTAATGTACAAATACAAACGAGAATTCGTAGCCCGTAACGACATGCATGTAGATTCTTGATCCATAATCCATTTATATTAACGTAATTTAAGCCTTTGTGTCAGTAGCTAGATAAGGTAGTTTGAGAAGGAAGTAGCAGGAGACCACAGAAACTTTTTGGCAGAAATGAGGAATGGCAACGATGTTCTACATAACCAGGTTGATCCAACTAATATTAAACCCGGGATGCGAGATGAGAAGAAGTTGACGCATGGCGTGTTTGAGATATTCGATCAGAATTATGTTGACTTCCTCACAAGGCTCAAGAACAGAATTGAAAGGTGACTGTATATGTTTTTCTTTCCCCCATTTTTTCTGTTTGAGTTTGCTTTGTCATATTCCACTAGTTTATCTGAGGAAGGAGATGAAAGCTTAAGTCTACGCATTTGTCATCTATGATACCTTTTGCCTTGTTATTTAGTTCTCAGAAACCGTGTTTCTCATTTTCTGTTGTTTCAGAAGATATAGACTGGTTTTTTTTTTTCCCCATGCACAGAGTAGGAATTGAACTACCAAAGGTTGAAGTTAGATTTGAGCATTTATCTGTTAAGGGAGAAGCACATGTAGGGAAGAGGGCAGTTCCCACTTTGCTCAATTCCACCTTGAACACAATTGAGGTAAATTTTACTGACATGAGAATACATAAATATATATACAAGTAACGGACTTTGAACTTTGAAATTCAATCTTGTTCTTCGTGTAAACGCATAGGATATACTTCGAATGTTTGGATATGGATTTTCAGAGAAAAAGGTTATCCAGATGCTGCAAGATGCAAATGGAATTATAAGGCCATCAAGGTGACTAAATTTCAAATTCAACTTGTACTGTATTTCCTTCCATTCTCCAAGTTTTTGAGCAACTGTTTATTCATGTGAATTCAGGTTAACACTGCTTCTAGGTCCTCCATCCTCTGGAAAAACTACACTGCTACGTGCACTTTCTGGGAAACTTAAGCATGATCTAATGGTTTGATTTGCCTTCCTTGAACCCTCTTCTGCACTAATTAAGTTGTACCCTCCAATCTAACATGGTTACTGATGATTGGAGAATATGAATAGGTGACAGGAAAAATCACATACTGTGGCCACGAGTTTTCAGAGTTTGTTCCACAGAGAACTAGTTCTTATATCAGCTCTCATGACCTTCACCATGCTGAGATGACACTCCGCGAGACATTGGATTTCTCAGCCCGTTGTTTGGGAGTGGGGATCACAAGTGACATTTTCTTGGAGCTATCGAGACGGGAGGAAGAAGCCGGTATCCAACCGGATCCTGTGATCACTGCATTCATGGATTCCACAGCTGATATCAAAAGTTGTTTGATTAGAGAATACATTGTCAAGGTTTGAGTTTCTAATTTATTATGCTTAAGCATACCAAAAACACAACAATCGACAATCCTCACCAATTGTCTTCCAAACATCGTATAGGTTCTGAATCTGGAGATATGTGCTGATACTGCAGTTGGTGATGAGATGAGAAGAGGCATATCTGGTGGAGAAAAGAAGCGTCTAACTACAGGTATGTCTCACTATTCGACTTTTTCGGTTTGATCAAAGCATATTCAGGATTCCTGTATTGAAAAAATGATTGCTCTAATAATATTTTTTTATTGATGTTGGCTACTGAGAACAGGGGAAATGCTGGTAGGACCAGCAAGAGTGTTCTTCATTGATGAAATATCAACAGGATTGGATAGTTCCACGACTTTCCAGGTTATAAACTTTCTGAGACAGATGGTTCGTATTATGGATGTGGCTATGGTAGTCTCTTTGCTTCAGCCTGCCCCAGAGACATTTGAACTCTTCGATGATATTATAATACTTTCAGAGGGTCAAATCGTGTATCAAGGTCCTCGAGAGAATGTTCTTCAGTTCTTTAAACATGTAGGCTTCAAATGCCCCAAAAGGAAAGGAGTAGCGGACTTCCTGCAAGAGGTAACTTCAAGGAAGGACCAAGAGCAATATTGGTGCATAAGGGACAAACCTTACAGATACATATCAGTATCCGAATTTGTCAGAGCATTCAAATCTTTTCACATTGGCCAGCAACTCTCGTACGACCTCGGAATTCCTTTTGATAAATCTAATGTGCATCCCTCTGCTTTGACAAGAGAAAAGTACAGCATCTCTAGCTGGGAACTTTTCAATACGTGCTTTTCCAGGGAGTGGATGCTGATGAAGCGAAACTCTTTCATTTACATATTCAGAAGTACTCAAATGACACTCATGGCCATGATTGCCTTAACAGCATTCCCCAAGACAGAGATGAAAGCAGGTCAGAGGCAAGATGGAACCAAGTTTTTCGGAGCACTCTACTTTGGTCTCATGGGTGTAATGTTTAATGGAATGGTAGAGCTCCCTCTCATGGTCCTCAGGCTACCTGTGTTCTTCAAGCAAAGGGATCTGTTGTTCTACCCTGGTTGGGCTTTTGGCTTCACAATTTGGCTCCTGTGTATTCCCATATCAGTTCTTGAATCAGGAATTTGGGTTTGTTTGACGTATTATACCGTTGGATTTGCACCATTTTTCTGCAGGTTGGTGTCATCTTTATAACAGACCATTACAGTTTTCTGGTGTTTTTTTTTTTGGAATTTTAAAAACTTGAAATTACCAGAAAACAACGTCTACAATGTACAATGAATTACAAACCTATAAAGGCAAAACAAAAGAGAAAAGTAGCCTTTCAGGACCACTATCACAGATTAGCCAACATCATGCAACATCTATATACACCAACGCCTCCTCATTGCCAGACATAACTGATCATGCTTCCCATGCCCTATAATGATCTCCCTTATCAAGTTAATAATGCAATCCGCTAGCTCATATTTGTCCCTTACAGCTATCTGGTGTTTTAAGGGCATCTTCTCTTGATGAATTTATTCACATCTGCAGGTTCTTGAAACAGTTTTTAGCGTTCTTCAGTGTGCATCAGGCGGCTCTTTCTCTCTTCCGTTTAATGGCGGTAGTTGGAAGAACGCAGGTCATCGCACATACACTTGGTGCTTTTACCCTCTTGATGGTCGTTGTGCTTGGAGGTTTCATAGTCTCCAAAGGTAACAACTTTCTATTCAATATCAGGATTCTGCATATTGGTTTTAAGTTTTGAGTTCGCTGAAAATTTTAAACTTAGTCCTTTCTTCGGGTTGCAGATGACATTGGACCCGTGATGACGTGGGCTTCCTATATATCGCCATTGATGTACGGGCAAAACGCCATATCTATCAATGAGTTTCTTGATGACAGATGGGGTGCTGTAAGTTCAAAGCATTAGAATTCTCAATTCTCATTCTTTTAATTGAATCTTCAATATTCTCAATTTGATTTTTTATGAGTTGCATGAGTTTAATCAATAGAGAATGAAACGTCTTTGGAACAGCCCACTGGCAACCCCAGGGAAGCCACAGTTGGGAAGTCTCTTCTCAAGGAAAGAGGTATCTTCACCGAGGAGTACTGGTATTGGACTTGCATCGGAGTGCTTATGGGGTTTTCTCTTCTTTTTAATTTACTCATCATTGTAGCACTTACATTTTGCAATTGTAAGTCACCGTTTTGAAAATGTTCGCCATTGTTGATTCTATGAATACCTTGAGAATTTTGTCATCTGACTTTCTCTGGATTTTGAACATTAGTTCTTGGAAATTCCGGAGCAGCAATCGCTCAAGATGATTCTCAAATTGACAGTAACTCACAGTTGAACCCTAGTTCAAAAGGTAAGTAATCTGGAACCTGCACAATCACTCCATGAGATTTCTACTGAACTAACATTTCGAAATGGTCAAGTGCTGCTACTCATGGTGCTGATCAGGTATTACTTGTGTGTTTATGTTTTAGTGAGCAGGTATTGTGAAGAAAGTACCAAGACACTAGCTAGTTCTGCAAATGATCTGTCCAGAAGAGGAATGGTTTTGCCATTCCAGCCTCTTTCACTGGCTTTCAGCCATGTGAACTACTATGTTGATGTAGCTAGAGTAGGTCATACACATTGAAGATAATATGTTTCAGATTGTCTGTTTCTGTTTTAACAGCATGTAATTTCTCAGGAAACGAAGAATCGAGGAATGAAGAAGAGCCGGTTACAGCTTCTACACGACGTGAGCGGTGCATTTAGACCGGGTATTTTGACAGCATTAGTTGGGGTAAGTGGTGCAGGAAAGACCACTTTGATGGATGTGTTGGCAGGAAGGAAAAATTCTGGGTACATCGAGGGAAGTATCAGCATCTCTGGTTACCCGAAGAATCAAGCTACATTTGTGCGTGTCTGCAGCTATTGCGAACAGAATGATATTCATTCACCATATGTGACTGTTTATGAGTCTATTCTGTACTCCGCTTGGCTCCGGCTTGGCACCAATGTCGATAAGGAAACACGAAAGGCACGATACAACACTACCTGTCTCTTCTTCCTTTTCAGACTATCTTTTTTTCAACCTTAAACATGTGATTTGAATATCCTCCTTGTTTTGACTATGAGTTTATTGCCTATTTTAGATGTTTGTTGAAGAAGTAATGGAATTGGTTGAGCTTATGCCCTTGAGGAACTCTTTAGTAGGAATTCCAGGAGTTGATGGTCTTTCAACAGAGCAGAGAAAGAGGCTGACAATATCAGTAGAATTGGTGGCTAATCCATCCATCATCTTCATGGATGAACCTACATCAGGCCTTGATGCTAGAGCAGCTGCAGTTGTTATGCGCACTATAAGAAATACAGTGGATACAGGAAGAACTGTTGTCTGCACGATACACCAACCGAGCATTGACATATTCGAAGCCTTCGATGAGGTGCTTTTCACTTTCGATTCAATCTAGACTTTCCTCCATGTATGGTTCTATATCTTCCCAAGTGAAATCCACCTCAGTTTGAAATGTCTTGCAGCTCCTGTTGATGAAAAAAGGAGGAAGACTGATATATGCTGGACCTCTCGGTCAACATTCCTGCAAGCTTATTGATTATTTTCAGGCAAGTCTATCTAATATCAATCATTGTTGTGGCTGATCAAATGAACCAAGTGCATCTGTTGAGACATTTATTTTCTGGAATTCTTTCTTCCAGTCTATTCCAGGAATACCACAAATGAAAGAGGGCCATAACCCTGCTACATGGATGTTGGAGATCAGTTCTCCTATGGTAGAAGCTCAACTTGATATCGACTTCACAGAGATATATGTCCACTCTGATCTCTACAGGTAAGTAAGAAACAAGAGAGTTTAATATTCTACCTTCATTCTGAACGTGTAGAATGATGGTTCCTTCTTGTTGCTCCTATCCATCGCAGACTCAATGAACAACTTATCAAAGAGCTAAGCATTCCCCAACCGGGTTCTGAGGATCTTCATTTCCCTTCACGGTATTCCCAGAGTTTCATAAATCAGTGCAAGGCTTGTTTCTGGAAACAACACTGGTCGTACTGGAGGAACTCACAGTACAATGCCGTTCGATTCTTCACGGCAATTCTCATCGGTATATTGTTTGGTCTTGTCTTCTGGAACAAAGCGTCGCAAGTGTATGTCCCAATTTCTTCACCCTAAACTGCATTTTCCGTTTTGTCTTCCAAGTCATTTGGAAAGGTAGAAACAAGGATTTTTAGCATTCAGTTACTTAGAGATGAGTTCAGCATTTGAAATATATATTGTTGATAGGAACAATCAACAAGATCTTGTTAATCTTTTGGGAGCAGCCTATGCTTCTATACTTTTGGTTGGAGCTCTGAATGCAGAAACCGTGCAACCTGTTGTTGTCATAGAAAGAACTGTCTTCTACCGTGAAAGATCAGCAGGCATGTACTCAGCATTCCCATATGCATTTGCTCAGGTAACAGATTGGAAGTCTTCATGTAACTTTTCCCTTAAAGAGTTCCTATACCTATTCTGCTTCTTGTTCTTGACACACGAGTTCTGGATCCAGGTAGCTATAGAAACAATTTATGTTGCAATCCAGTCCCTGGTTTATGCTCTTCCTTTGTACTCCATGATGGGGTTCACCTGGCGGGTGGACAAGCTATGCTACTTTTACTACTTCATTTTCATATGCTTCACATACTTCTCATTGTTCGGGATGATGGCCGTTTCCCTAACTCCTGGCCTTCAACTTGCT
Source organism: Erythroxylum roraimae (assembly GCA_027568915.1). Lineage (NCBI taxonomy): Eukaryota > Viridiplantae > Streptophyta > Magnoliopsida > Malpighiales > Erythroxylaceae > Erythroxylum > Erythroxylum roraimae. Next base: position 3,470,814 of record JAOSBL010000211.1, read on the forward strand.
GCCATTGTTATGGCCTTCTTCACAAGTATATGGAACTTGTTCTGCGGCTTCGTCATCCCCAATCCTGTATGTAATTTCTGAAAAGCTTATCAGATGGTTCCTAACATTCCATTTTCTATTCTGATGGAGACTTTCTAGTGTCTGCAATTTCTGACACTTGGCATCTAAATACTGCAGCTAATACCAAAGTGGTGGAGGTGGTTTTACTGGTCTAATCCAGTTGCTTGGACTATTTATGGCATTGTAACTTCTCAGGTTGGTGACAGTAAGACTCTTCTCCAAATCCCTGGATCAGAACCAATGGCCACGGACCTATTCCTGAAAGACTACTTTGGCTATGATCATGACTTCCTTTTTACTGTAGTCCTTGCCAATGTAGGTTGGGTCATCCTCTTCTTCTTTGTTTTTGCCTTGGGCATCAAGTTCCTCAATTTCCAAAAGAGATGAGGACCATTCATAGTGTTGATGAATTACCAAAAAAAAAAACTATAAGTGATATATAGATATTAAAGCTAGAATATTGAAAACCATATAATATAAACATTTTTTTTGAAAAATTAAAAATTGGATTGATAGAAAAAAGTTGGAGAACAATGTTAAGAGAGTAATATTACTCTCCTTAGTCTCTTGCAACAAAGCAACAACACACTCTAAATTTGAAGCAAACAAACCAACTGGAGCAACGACGTAAAAACCCCTCTTATCTACAGATCATAAATTTGAGAATAAAAAGATCATAATCATTTTTGCTTCATATGGCCAATGAAATTAATTACTCAAACAAATAAATAATCTCTATATATTATGAATTTTATTTTACTCTAATGTTTATATTTCATAATCTTATAATATATACTAATTTAGGAACTATAATTTAATTTGTATATAAAATGTTTACTTTAGATAAATCTGCACTAGCTAATTATTTTTTTAATCTTCCTTTTTTTAATAGGTAAGTTTTTTTAGATATGACAATGATAATATTATTTTATTGCTAATATTATTTTACTCTCCGGATAAATTCACTTATTTTACACAACTTTCTGGTCATTTTTTAAACAATATAGAATAATTCTATTAGCCAGAGATCATTTTGAATTGAAACAAAACAAAAATATTATCTAAAATCAAGACAAATTTGTTAATTTCTTCATTTGCATAAAGAAAGAGATTAAGATATTACAATATTAATTGAAATTTTACTAATAAAAAATTAATAGTCCTTATTTTAATAATTTTTATAGTTATCATGACTCATATTTATTAAAACATATACCGACAAATTATTTACAATATATAAAAATAATTTTATTAATATGAGTCGTGATAATCATAAAAATCTTTAAAATAAAAAAAGGGAATGTTCCACAGGCAAATTTTTATGATATAATAAATACTTTTGTACTTATACTTAGGATTAATTTAAAAAAATCTCAAACTTTGCTCAATTTTGCAATTATAGTTCGAACTTTAAAAAGTGACAATTAAATACTCAAACTTTTAATTTTTTTCAATTTTATCCCGACAATAGTGTCTGTTAATTTTGCTGACATGACTTATCATGTGTTCCAAAAACCCTGAACACTTATACACATCAAACCTAATTAAACTAACAAATTAAGTTTAACTAAACTACTTCATTTAATTAAAATAGCTAATTAAACATAAATAAACTACATAATTTTGAGATTGAAATCCTTAAATCAAAGAATATGGGTATGGGGTGTTGGCTTAAATCTCATATTGGTAAAGAGAGAACATAATAGCCTCCATTAAGGTTATATAAGGAGGCATATGTTTAAGGTTTTACACATCCCAAAATCTCTTTCTCATAACCTTGTATATAATTCTTGGTGTGAATTGTGAGATCTTCCTTTTGTAATATTTGTTTTTTATAGTGGAAAGTTTTCTATTCTTACCCGTGGTTTTTCTCCATATTCATTAAGGGATTTTTTATGATAAATCTTGTGTGTCCCTTTTATCTCAATTTTTTTATTGGTGTGTTTGCTCTATCCGATAAAGTCCATTTCCTATCAGTGGTATCAGAGCCCAAGGGTTACTCAATAATACTCTGTGGTCAAAGCATTGTCTGATCTTTCACATCAAAAAACAAGTTTTTCTTTGGTGTTCTTGCGGGTTAATGGTGGTTCTATTCTCGGGTTCTTGTTGTCATTTTTGGGGCATTTTTTGCTGATATTTGAGGTGATTGAGTGCATGTCTAGGAAAGCTCTGTCGAAGAAGACTGGGTTTTAAGTGGGACCATTTGTGGCCCCTCTAGCTTTTCTTGGGAACTTTCCTGGTGTACTATAGTCTTATTACATACTAACTGGAGGTAACTTGAGGTGGATTCCTTTTATAATGTGAGAGAGTGAGAGTCAATTCTTGTGATAGAAGCAATGTCGACCAAATTTGATATTACAAAGTTTGACGGGATAAAGTTCTCGTTATGAAAATTGAAGTTGAAGGCAGTATTAGCAAAAGATAACTTCTTAGAGGCCATCAGTGCTAGGCCACTGGATTTCACAGATGACGTCAAATGGAAACAAATAGATGCCTTGGCCATGTCAGATTTGCACCTTGGTCTATTAGATGATATCTTGCAAGGTGTAAAGGAAAAGAAAACAGCTAAGGAGATATGGGATCATTTCACAAAGTTAGCGATGAGGAGAGGATGGTTAATGGAGCGTGATTCCACTGGAAGTCACAATTAATGAAGGTCAAAATTCAGAAGTAAGAAAAATCTTAAGTGTTACAACTGTGGCAAGAGAGGACACTTTAAAAGTGAATCTCGATTCAAGAAAGGTGGAGACAAGGCCTCTAAAGCATCAAATTCTCAGGGATGTGTTGCTAATGGAGAAATCTTATACAAGAAAGTAGCAACGGTGTTCAAGGACAAAATCGAGCTCACTGATGCTTAGATAATGGATTCAACAGCAACGTGACATATGACTCGTTGTAGAGATTAGTTTCACACTTATAAATCTATCTCTACAGGATCTATGTACATGGGAAATGATCATGCCTTGGAGATTGCTGGGATTGGCACCATCAAGTTGAAGATATATGATGGTACAGTTCACACTATTCAAAATGTATGACATGTGAAGGGCTTGAAGAAGAATTTATTATCTTTAGGATAATTGGATGAAATTTGGTATAAGACATCCATTTAAAATGGAGTCATGAAAGTGATCAAATGAGCGTTTGTAGTCATGAAGGCGGAAAGGATAGTTGCAAACTTATACAAGATTATAGGAGAGACATATCTGGAACCAAATGCATCGGTTGCATCAGTTAGTTTTGCAAAAAATGAAACAAAATTGTGACACCGTAAACTTGGCCACATGTCAGAACAAGGATTAAAGATTCTTGCTGAGCAGAAACTACTCCCTGGTCTCACGAAGGTAACAATACCCTTCTGTGAGCACTGCGTTACAAGTAAGTAGCATAGATTGAAATTTAATGCATCAAATTTTAGAAGTAAAGATATTTTAAAATTGATTTACTTTGATGTATGGCAAGCACCGGTTATGTCTTTGGGTGGAGCAAGGTACTTTGTGACCTTTATTGATGATTACTCCAGAAGATTTTAGGTGTATCCTATCAAGAGAAAGGGAGATGTATTTCCAACCTTCACAACATTTAAAACACAAATT
>JAOSBL010000211.1:3497711-3510735 GCA_027568915.1 Erythroxylum roraimae
ATGCCTTTTATTGAATAAAACAAATTTTATACAATTAAAGTACAACCATAAATTGGCTGCAAGGGCATAAACCAACACGTGACAGCTTGGAGGCGTAGCTTCATAGCAACTTCTGAATCCAGTGTTGCAGAAAATCAAAGATCACAAGGTCTGGTTTAAGGGTGTTTAAGATATTGATCAAATCAGGTTTTGCCTCATCACAAGCAGTCTTTAGGGGGGAGATGAGATGGGGAGGAGGTCTTTTGTTGTGTGGAATTGAGGTGGGAGATGTGGGAATGAAGATGGCAGGTGCAGATGAATGAATGAGTTGAATATTAGAAGGAAAATGATTGTCTCTAATGGACTTGAGGTTGATTGGAGTAGAACAGAAATAGACATGGAATTTTCTGATTGAGAGCTTCTTGGCTAGCTCGAAGAAAGGTGATATGTGACCATGGGCTAACCATGGGAACATAAGGATGCTTGTGTTGTTCTCCGTTGTAGTTGCCATTGTTGCTTGCTTTGGATAGGGAGAAGAGGTTGCCTTGGTATCATTATTATATAATTGTAATTGCATATCAGAACATAATACATAATACATAATACAGCTCCGATACACACTAATTAAAACTCATATCTTTCTAAATCAAGGGGTGTGGTTGAGTGGCAGGGACTCACTCATCCTTAACTAAAGGTCAGGGGTTCGATCATTGACTTTGGGTATAGAGCAACCTTAAATCCTTGGGCTAGCTGTCCCACCCTGTGAGGTGCCTACAAACCAGCGAAGGGATTAGTCACTGGATCCGCCGGTGGATAACCTGGTCTAAGACCAAAAAAAAAAAAAAACTTATATCTTTCTATAACAATTTAAAATAGGTCCGATCCATATTAATTGGGATTCATTTTTTTCGTTGAACTTTAGTCCATTAATTTAGATCTTTTATTAAACTACTTTATTATATTTATTTTGTATTAGATTTGATACGTTTAATTTTAAATTTATTAAAACCATTAAAATCATAATTAATTTATGTCCATCTTTCTTAAGGAAAATTTTAAACATTACTCAATTATAGAAAAAATAAAAATTAAGGTTGTTTATAAAAACTTATATAGTTCTATAATAAAATTCTGGGATTACAATTATATAAAATGATTAGATTATGCATTAAAGCTGCTCTCTTAATCCAGGACTAACTTTAAGGCCCACTCGTGTAAATGAGCCGACACTTAAAGCCCAAAGTGTCATAACAACGAAACTTAAGATGATTCACGGTCGTTTGAGAAGCGAGCAAGCAACTTCAATGGAGGGTGGCTGCAGCAGCGATGGACTACTAGAATTAAAACCTGAAGCGACGAAGGTGGTGGAGGAGAAACCGAAGGTTGTCGTGATAATGGGTCCAACTGGTTCGGGGAAATCAAAACTGGCCATTGATTTAGCAGCGCACTTTCCGATCGAAATCATCAACGCCGATTCAATGCAGGTCTACTGTGGCCTCGATGTCCTCACCAATAAGGTCCCCCTTCATGAGCAAAAGGGTCGGTAAGGAAACAAGAAAATTTTGGTTCTTGGACTATTTTATTTTATTGCATGCAAGGCTCGAGTTTTGTTGCTTCAAGCTTCGAATTTTGTGGCCTTTACAACACGTTTTTGGTGCTACTTTAATTGCTCATGAACTAAGCTTATGTTCTAAATCGAATAAGAATTATGATTGGTATCGGCATAAACTTTTCTTAAGTTATTGTGTGATGTTAAAGGTTAGACGAATTGTGTGTTTCAGGGGTACCACATCATCTTTTAGGGACTGTAAATCCAAATGTGGGGTTTACGGCGAAGGCCTTCCGGGACTCTGCTATCCCTGTGAGTTAACTTTAGTTGGTACATATTCATCAAGGAAAAAAAGAAAAAGAACTTCAGTGTATGCAAAATATTTTGACTTGTGAAAATTTTTATGCTATTGGTATTTCACGATTCTAGTCAGTTTATTGAACTTCGTATTTCATGTAGCTTCTGACTAATTTGTTTTGCTAGACTAAATTTTCACTCTTCAAGTTCTTTGATTTTTTTTCCGTAGTCGTCCCTTATCCGTATAGAAAAATGCTCCATTGTTGCTAGTTCAAATTCCTGCTTCTTGACTTAATGAACTTACTTAATCTTCAGCTTATCAATGATATACTGTCTCGGAACTGCCTACCTGTAATTGTGGGGGGTACAAATTATTACATTCAGGTACTGAATATTTCATTCATTCACTTTTGTGTGAAATGGCAAGCTATATACGTAATGCAGGCATATTTCCTCAACACTTTGTTGGATTAACTTCCTTACGCCTTAATGCTTTCCTTTCTGTTTTACCATTCAGGCACTTGTAAGTCCATTCCTTCTAGATGATACTGCAGGAGATATGGATGAGAGCTGCTTAAATCATTTGCCTGGTATATGACAACCCTAATGTTTTAAATTCTTCATTTAAGTTTAAATTTTATGTATTTTCTACTTGTTTGGTAGGAGATGAGCAGACAGCTCTTGTATCTGAATTCGATCAAGACAGTTTCGATAGTAGCTATGAAAATCTCAAGGACATTGATCCTGTTGCAGCAAAGAGAGTCCATCCAAATAACCATAGAAAAGTAAAGATTTTAACTTATCTTGTTTCTGAAGTTATTCATAGCTGGTTCATGCAATTGTTGTAAACTTCTTTGATTTGTTTTAGTATTTTCTCTGACCGTTCAAATTGCTTGCCATCTTTTATATGTTATTATTCTAAATTCTTGTTGAAATAAGTAACTAAGTGAAACAATTTTGGGGGAGAGGATGTAGCTTCTAATTATTTTCTGTTCTGTCAGGGGAAGGGTAGTGGATTCTTTCACGTCTACTGAGAGTTGAGACAAAATTTTTCATGTTCGGTTTGCTATCTGCCTAATCTAAAAAGAGGAAGGGCCAAGCCACTGAGCTTGAATTTATCATAATGGACCACGTAGTTGTCCAGTACTACAGTTAGGCTAGCTATTGAACCAGTTATTCATGCATAAGAAATTTTTAGTGGTAATGACAACACAAGTATCTATATGACTGAAAGGCACAAAATGGGTTCTATTTCAAGTTGTTTTGGGAGTGTTTTTAATCACCATTGATGGTTACTGTGTCATCATATCCCAATAACTGAATAGTTGTGTCTTCTAGTTAACGGGAATGTGACATGGCTTATTTCCTAGTTTTCTTGGCAGTCAGACATCTTGATCTTATTTACATAGCATTGCTGGAGAATTCAATTTCCTTCCTAGTGATTTTAATTTATCCAGTTCAGGAGATTTGAACTTCTTTTTCTATGACCACCTTTCCCATGTATCTTTTTCATTTCTCCTCTTGAGGTTCTATAGCATGCAATAGCTACTTTATATGGTGGTAACTCTCAAGATTTCCTCACCCATTTCAATTAAGTTCTATATTATTTTCTTCTGTAACTGTCAATATTGTGGTGCTTGGACATTTTATTGCTGAAGTTTGGTCACTGCATGTGGATTTTTCTAGTTTCTAGAGATCTTTCAATTTGGTTCCCTGTTGTCCAGATTAATCAGTACCTCAACTTATATGCTCGCTCTGGAATTCTCCCTAGCAAACTGTATCAGGGAAAGGCTGCAGAGGTTTGTAATGTACACTTGCTCTGAGTCCTTTCTATTTTGTGGAATGTGAAGAAGAATCTCTGACCTATAGACTGGTGTAATATGCTACATTTTCCTAATTTGTTTCTGAACCTCTGTACCTTGTTCTTAAATCTGATGCAATTAGCTTTATCTACTTGGTTTGTTTCATTGGCGGCAACATGATGTGCACACTTTATATAAGTTAAGACACTCATTAACATAAAAGAGATCATGTGCTCTTCCAGCCTTTTCTCACTTATGCACATTTCTATTCTATAATAGATGATAACAGTATGAACCCAAACTCTTTCATTCTGATAACATCTAAATTGTGGCAGGACAGAACTGGGGTCGCACTGATAATTGTAGATTTAGTTGCTGTTTCATATGTATTGATGCTACCCTCCCAGTACTGGATCAATATGTGGGAGAAAGAGTAGATTGCATGATTGACGCTGGATTGCTTGGTGAAGTCTATGAGATATATAGTCCAAATTCTGATTATACTCGAGGTTTACGGCAGGCCATAGGTGTGCGAGAGTTTGAGGAATTTCTAGGATTTGATATTTTGGAAGCTAACAAGGACGAAGTAAATGATAAGATGACAATGAATACAATGATGATGAAAATCTTGCATTCTTCTGATGACAACCAGCTCAAATTTCTGTTGACCGAAGCCATTGAAAAAGTAAAGGCAAACACAAGGAGACTTGTTCGCCGTCAAGTAAGCAATAGATACTTCTGTTTTCAGAAATCCATTTGAGTTGAGAATATGGAGAACTTTATAAGTAGAGTTGCAGTAAAGGAGTAGCAATCACTGGTTACATATCCCCTGTTGAATAGGTTATCTGATACCTGTGACTGTTTTTGGGAACAACCTGTATCCCATGCATACTGGTGGTTGGCTCTGAATTAATATGTTTTAAACCTAATCTGTCTTTGATGATGTTGATGCTATTTTGTGTTAAGAAACAAGAAAGCTTAATAAGCCTGTCATTGTTATCCAGAAAAGGAGACTTACTCGCCTTCAAACATTGTTTGGATGGAACATGCATTATGTTGATGCAACAGCATCAATATCAGGTACTCCTTTTAGAATCTTACATCTTTACATCTGCAGAATATTGAATTATAGTATCCAAAAATTTATAAAACTTTGAGAAAGTAGAAAAATGATAACCAAGTGAGGAAAACTGTGTGATTGATACTTATTGTTTCTAATACCAAATAGAAATACATATGATTTTATTCGGAGTTACTTCAGTAAATTAGAACAGAAAAATGAAAAATAGTATAACATAAAATGATAAGTAGCTTGTGTGAAGGTATAAATATACCCTTTAACACATTTTATGATCTAGTAAACATAACTTGGATGCTACTCAGAACAACTTTTCTACCTAGAGGAAGGTGTGTTAGGATGTTATATTGATCTAATAGCTACTTCTTCTCCAGGCAGATCAGATGAATCATGGGCTGTAGATGTGGTTGATCCAGCCGTAAAAATTGTTAGATCTTTCCTAAGTAATGGGAGGGGCTCAGTGCCCTTGGGGTTCCATGGTAATGGAACAGAAGTTCAGAGAAACTTGTGGACCCAATACATATGCAAGGTTCTCTTTCATGATTCATGTCCATAGCCCTCATTTCACTTCTCCATTTACTTCCTTCTGCTGTTTGAATGCTTATGGCTACGTTCATTGACAGGCTTGCGGAGACAGGGTTCTTCGAGGAGCTTACGAATGGGAACAGCATAAACAAGGTCGCGGGCATCGAAAGCGAATTTCACGGCTTAAGAAATCTCAAGCACAAGGATTCTTCAGTAGTGATTCAGGAACAGAAGCTAAATTTCTGACCGTAGATTGAAACTGGCCAATAGGTTTATATGATCTTACTTTCTTTTAATGGCTTCGATTAATTTTATAGTCCCTTTCCCTCTAAATTGAAGCTGCTTAGCTATTTATTTGACATTATCATTTCTTTGTATTACAGATTGCAGTTGGCACACTATAGATGAATATAGAACACATGCATACGACTGTACGGAAATGATTTCATATGTTCAATTGAATTAGCTACAAGTTCATGATTCGCTGGAAACCAAACGTTGGAAGAATGCAGGTTGTAGCAGTGTCCCCACGCATGTTGTCTTTAGTTACTTGTCCTAAAACCCAAGCATCCTACAGAGTCCCTACCCAGTTAAAGAGAGAGAACAAACTATCTTAATCCAATCAAATTAGATTCAGATCATCTCGTTACCATCCCTAATCCTCACTCCCTTATCTTAACGGGTTAATTTCTAAAGCTGCACTGGCCCCGTCACTGTCGGATATGTACATAAGACGTGCAATCCTAACATAATTCCTGCACGAGGTGTACCCTTCTTGTCGGCAGGAGTACTACGTGTGTTCATATAATTGAAGTCAGCATTCACAAACTTTTTACGGATATTCTAATTATTTAATTTACTACAAGAATTTCTTTTTCTTTTTTCTTTTCTTTTTCTCAAAATTCGTAAGAGTTATCATGACACCTAGTTACAAATAGGGGATATAGTGTTCCTACTATCTGCCCAGAGTTGAATCCTACGATTTGAGGATGGACTTAAAAAGCTACCTACAGACACTTTACGTCCAATCATTCTGGATAACGCTTGTATCCTTTGTATTATTGCGGCCTGAAGTCGTTCAGATAGGGTAGGATTATCCAACCTGATGTTGAAATTAAGTGTTATGGTCAAAAAAACACTTCTTTTGTTGAGAGTAGTCAGCAGGGTACCAATCAACGCATTTTAATACGTTATATAGGCTGTGTCGAGAAGTAAAAGTTAGGTGAATTATTGTCTTACTTTTGTTAAAGTAGATTCCTTTAGAATAAGGATAAGTTTCCTTTTTCTAAAGTTGTAATGATGTTGTTTTATGATAGATTTACTTTCATATCCCTCACTTCGTCTATAAAAGCAGGGTTTGTTTAATTTGTATGTACGCTCTAGAAGCATCATCTTCTCATACACCCTTTGAACCTTCATCAGAGTGGAGAAAATCAGTACAGATACGTCCACCACTAGAATCTCCACCACCAGTAGAGTTAACAAATGGTTATTCCTAGATACTATCATTACTTCTTCTTTGAGAAAAGTTCACACAACTCATAAACCTTTTACCTCTACGAGGCATTGCTTCGTCAGGCTTTCACCTATTGTGGAAAATTCTTCACTGCTGCCTCCTGTAGGAGATTTATACTATTAAAGTATTAAAATAGTATTCAACTCTATAAATTAAATCGGTAAGACAAGAGATTTAAGGTTTAAAAGGTTCAATTAGTATTAGGCCGTTATAAAATTGGCTAAAGATTGAATAAAATTTAAAAATATTATTCTTGTTTATCAAAATTTTAAAATTTAAATAAAAATTATTAAATAAAAATTAATCAGCTATTTTAGTTTATGAAAGCTGAATAGTTTATAAAAACAAGCTAATTAATTAATAAACTGATCAGTTTTTAATAATAAAAATTATTAAACTAAATCAAATCAAATCAAAAAATTAGCTGATTTAAAGTTTTTATTGTAAAATCTTAGTTCGAGTTTTAAAATATTATTATTCTTTACACCGACACTTCTATGGTTAAAGTTTATGACACTAGTTAAAGAAAAAAATACGTGTTATAAAATTAAAACTTTTAAAAATTATTAATAATTTTTAAAATTCTGACAACACAACAACAAAGAGGTCCAAACAATTTTATCCATATTCCCTCACCGCTTGGGATGAGATCTCCTCTTTAAGTTATAATGTTCCTACCATGTTCTATTAAATTTTATCTACACATTTATATATAAACCCTATATAAATATATAAATAAAATTTAATAAAATAGAGTCAATACACCGTAACTGGAACATAAACACATGATATGTGCAAAGATCGGATTTTTTATTTTAAGATCTTGAAAGATTACAAATGTGGACAGTCCGATGTCTGTTGTTAAACAGGCAAAGAAAATGGAAGGAAATCAAACGTCAATGTTGAGGATTAAAGCTAAGCAATAACGACAAAAAAAGCCTACAATTGGCTTTCCTGATAGTGCTTCTCTTTTAAAGACTAAAGTGGCAATAAAAAGCAAAATATGTAACTGGACTTCACCTGTAATTATTTGGTGAAGCCTCAATCCTACATTAATTTTGGTCAAAAGCTTCTAACATGATCAAGACTTGCTGTTAAAAATGCTAATTGCATAAATGGTTTTTCAAGGTGCTTAGTACATTGTAAACGAGATTAAGATGAGATTATAATTGTGAGATTTTTATTGCATTTGTGTGTTATCTCTAAATTGTTCTATTAGAACTGAACATTAATAGAGTCTAAAAAAACTAGTATACGTTATACTTTTTCTTACGAATGAAGAAAGTAGTTGATCTCATAGACTAAAGTATGGAAATATTTAAACAAACAAGTGGGTGCATGTTAGAGGACAATTTCACTAAATTGATACCATATGAGAAATCAATTTAGAACATTATTTGTATGTATATAGAAATTCTCATTGTGATGATTGTACAAGTGATAATATAATTCGAGATTGCCAAAACATATAAGAATTGTTATATTTTGATACCACTTATGACTTATTTTAGTTAATGGTAGCGCAGATGGTAATCATTGGATATAACATGAACTATATGGAGATAGTTAAGTAATTAACATAGGATTCATCACCTTAAAATAATAAAGAAGAATATTTAGTTGTAAATAGTGGAATGACGCTTTGTAGATAGTTTACAAATGTTATTAATAAAATCAATTACTAATGGTAGAAAACTAATATGATTGAACTCGAATAGAGTAAACATTCATTTCATATTTTACATCTAATCAGAATATTGTAAGATGAAATGATTGAATTATACGACAAAATCATGTACTGAAAGGTTAGTCAAAATTACTTGACATTTCTAAATATTTGGGTGGTCATAATATGTTGCTAGATGTTAATCTTAATTTATAGATATAAATTATTTAATTAAAGAATTGAAGATAAATTAAAAGAGTTTAATTTATCTAATCCTAAATATAATTTAGGGTTAGATTTGTATCCATTACTAACATATTTAAGAATCTAATGGGTCACACATAAAGAGCAGGTTAAAAAGAGAGAAGATATTTTAATTAAGTTGAACTTGATCGTAAAGTTTGAGAAATTTTATAATTAAATGTGAGATATTTAATAAATAAGAATCAACATGAGATATTGAATCTTATTTGGTCATAATTGATATTTAATTAGAATTATTTGTAATTCTAATTAAAATTTAATTTTAATTAAATTACTAAAATATCCAAGACCTATTATAAATAAGCTTAACCTTTAAGGGAGCTAGCATTCATTGTCTCTCTCTGTAAAGTTACAGAATTTTCTCAACACGTTTTGTAGATACTGTTAGAAGTCAGACATTTGTATAATTATGATAGTTAAGATGAACTAGATTTGGAAACATTTCAAGAGATACAATAAGAAAAGGATTAAACTTCAGAATAAGATACGAGTTAAGATTTACGCTTTATTATAATTTATGTGTTAATTATTTTATAAAATTTAAAATAATCTTGATTTTTGAAAATTAAAATACAAAAGCTTTTCATAATTGTTCAGCTGCATGCAAGAACAGATCCCAACCTAATTTCTCAACAAAAATAACATAAAATTAAAATGAATTGTGAAAGAAATTGACTTAATAATCCATTATTTTAAAATTTTAGTTAATATATAATGTCTTTTATTCTATATAGCTCACTTAAACTTAAGTTCCACTTCATTTTCTCATCGATCTTCATCTTCAATGAATGACCATACAGTTTGAGCATGTATCCATTAGCTAATGTTAGTTTAAAGTTTACAGGAACTCAGAAAGCAAAGCTCTAGAAATTATTGTTGTTAAAATATTCTATTTTTGGCATTATTTCTATTTTAATTTATTTAGAATATCTTTTACAATAAGAAAGTTGATTCTGTATAAGATTCTACTATCGAATTTTTTGTGGAAAGAAGGAATTCTTAAAGAATAAAGAATCCTAAAGAAGGAAGGACTTGTTGTATATAAATGAGAAGCGGTGTGACAAAGATCATCAATTTTTAGCTGCTGTGCTTGGGCGCTTTCAGAGATCAATTACAAAGTTTTACAGCAATTTTTTGTTTAAAGATTCTGCATGATTATGTCTCAATGTCGCTACGCACTTAGGAGAGTTTTTCATTGACTCAAGTGTCTTTGTTTCAATTTAATCACTTGGGTTGTTTTTTTTAGTTCTTTGTTTCAAAATTTTCTGTTGCGGCTAGCGTGAGTTGGTCATGCTATTGAGTATGAGATACTCTCATGGGATAAGTAGAGTGGATAGCATTAAAGAGTGAGTGGTGACAGTTCCGTAATAGCCTTGTGTAAGCTTATTGTATTACCGTAAAAGTTAATTAATTTAGGTAAGGATCCCATAGACGTAAGCTATTTGTGTCGACCTGCTTTCACAAATTTCTTATATTTTGTGTGTGTGATTTATTTGTTGTGCACTTAATTTGTTTGCTTACAAAAGAATTTTGGAAATCTCGGTTGCCTGTGAGAAGCAGCTATAAACTTGTAGTTAAAAACAACAATGACATAACAGAAATTTTGTGGAACTTCGCCGTTGGATTTTTCAATTGTCATAAGATTATTGGAGAAATCATGCCTTACAGCTTGGGGAGTAGCTTTAGCTCTGAATCTAAGCAGATCTTATGAATTGACTGAATCAAATGGTAGTCAGATACTAACTGACAAAACATGGTATCTAATCAAGCTCTGCTAGTTGCGTTTAGAATCCATGATCATGATGATCATAACCACACATGGTAAGATTCCTTAAAGATAAGGGTTATTATGAATGTTACCTTCTTCCATGTCTTAATCCTCGGACCACATGTAAAGGACATGGAGGAAAAAATAAGTTATTGCAAGCATTAGCCTTCGAAATCAGAAAAAAGAAAAGGAAAAAAAAAGATGAGGGATGTCAGATGTTGATGATGCGTAAGGAAATATATAAAGATCACACCAAAATTCAAGGAAATGATAGACACACGAAACATGAAGGACCCATTTCATGTGTAAAAGCGAAAGGGTAAGACAATATGCAGGGGACAGGATTTTACTGTGGGATGGAGCAATGGAGGAGTTGATGACTGTGAAATTTACTTGTACATCTTCCCATATATTAAGCTGCAGATTCTCTACTAGGGGAGGGTAATATTTTTGGTCACTTACTAGGGGGGTGAAACCTGGAAAGTGTTATAGGATGTGACTCTGGAAATTGATAGATGAATGGTAGGTGCAGGGCTTGTGTATGGATATAAATATGAGTTTAAGCGAAACATTTTCGCTTACGGGTTCAATAGCCATGGCAGAGTTCAAGCACTTGGTGATTGTTAAGTTTAAGGAAGGTGCTCCAGTGGAGGACATCGTTAAAGGATTGGAGAAGTTGGTTTCAGAGATCGATCATGTCAAGTCCTTTGAATGGTGAGTGTTCATCCCATCCTCTCTGGTTCCCTATATAAGCTTCAAGTAATGAACATTCATGGCGCTTGAAAATATTGTTCTTCCTTTTATTTTGTCCTAAAATGAATCCTGATGGATGAACTAGGAGCACGAGACTACTAATTTTTGTTTAAGCAACTAACCACCAAGAACATGCAACGCTTCCTCTTAGAGTCAACAAGAAGTAGTCATTTCCAGCTGTTACGGGTCACCTAAGTTTCTTAACCTGACTTAATATTTCCTGGAAACTGAATAAAAATTTCAGAAACTACTTCGCAAAAGCCATTTTTAATGGAAGTTCTGCTACAGTTAATATCTGCTCTTTGTCTTGACATGCAGGGGACAGGAAATGGAAGGGCATGAGATGCTTACTCAAGGCTTTACACATGCTTTTTCCATGACTTTTGAGAAGAAGGAAGATTACACTGCGTTTCAGAACCATCCCAATCATGTTGAATACTCTGCCACATTTTCTGCAGCTATCGAGAAAGTTGTGGTTCTTGACTTCACAACTGTTCGAGTTAAGCCACCCGTTTGATCGATATAAACCTTAATCCCAGAATTAAACTGCAGGTCTTGTAATGGTGTGTGATTTTCTCTGTGTTTCAACTCTTTTTTTTTTTTCACTTTTGAATTTTCCTGTTGTTTTTTATGGTCATTTTGCATTGC
This sequence comes from Erythroxylum roraimae, assembly GCA_027568915.1. Lineage (NCBI taxonomy): Eukaryota > Viridiplantae > Streptophyta > Magnoliopsida > Malpighiales > Erythroxylaceae > Erythroxylum > Erythroxylum roraimae. The sequence continues at coordinate 3,509,557 of JAOSBL010000211.1, forward strand.
AATGAACAGACAGGTTGTCCTACTATGAAATAAATGATATTTTCCTGAACCCTTTTCTCAATTCAATACAGCAGTAGTGATTAGATTACATTCTGATCTTGCTGCTAAATCTTAATGAAAGGATAATTGAAAACACAAGTAAAGGGTTAGCCTTAAATATGTGTCCCTATTCCTTGTATCCCATAATCGATTTTCCAGAAATGGATCTGCAGACAAAGATTTTCCACGGCTGCTAACATTATGAACTGTATGCCTTCCTATGCATGGGGAAGTCCCAAGTTTCCAGTTCACGAAGTTGAAGACAAAAGATTATAACTCATCTCAAATTTGAAGAAAATAATTAGTTAAAAGAGTAGAAATACATTAAGACACCACTTGGATCAAATTGATCACGTACCTGAAAAATATCGACTATGGTTTCACGAATATAAAAAGAATTCATAAGGGTTCACATGCTATATGTTTGAAACTACACTCAAGGGTGAGTGGTGACAGAACATTAGGCCTTACAACCCATCCTTCAGATATAACAAAAGTGAGATAAGAAAAGGAGAAACGTGCAGCAGAATCTTCAGCCTGTAAGTGAAATTCTAGTGAAAGAAAGGAAGTTCCTTGGGACAATCTAAATTCCAGCCAACAAAATGATTGAGAACCAAAAGAGAAGGTAAAACGAGAAATGTGAGAAATGTATGTTCTCTGTTCTTTTATTGGCCTGAGGCCACTCAATGATAGAAAGAACGGACAGAAAAGTAGCTCATTATCCATGAGATCATCCCAAGATTAGAAGTAGATTCTCTCAAGAAACAGGGGATTTTAGGTTCTCTCCTTCTGATCCTCAATTTCCTCCTTTCAAACTGTCTGTCCCAGAATGCTTCCGCTTGTCTTTTTGGGAAAAATCTGGATTTCCAGATACAAACGTTTCATCCCCTACAAACCATATATGATCTTATGTAGATCTCAGAAACTGTTACTTTAAAACCTCTCTTGGTCTTTCTGCCAGTCTCTTCTGTTGCTTCTATCTGCCGGATTTCACTTCTCTTCAACTTCATGCACAGCTGATCTTAATCAGACACTTAAGGTTTGAAAGATCTTGAAAAACTTGACAAACTTTTTGACGCAGAACGGAAGTTAAGAATGGAACAAGAACGTTTAGACTCCGTTCAGGAGTTTAATCAATGT
>JAOSBL010000211.1:3526215-3551830 GCA_027568915.1 Erythroxylum roraimae
TAGTATGTAGCCTTACCTTTAAATAGTAGAGAGGTTATTTCCAAATGATCCATATGTATGAATAAAAAATAAAAATATAAATAAACGAATAAATAAATAAACAACCATAAAATTAGAAAAGAAAGATTAAAATAATAAAAATAAAAACCAGGGAATAAATTGATAAATCCTAATTGATTTAAGTTTTTAGCAACTTTTAATATATGAAATAAATTTAGCCTATATTTATGTTATAAGTAGAGGATTTGCAACTATCAATCATTTGTGTGATCTTAGAAATAATTTATTTAAACATTTGTTAAATACATGATTTTCACCTTAACATTTTATTAAAGGTTTAAATGAACGCTTATCTTTATCTTTGTTACCGAGTTCAGAATGTAATAAACACTATTTTAATAACGTTAAAGTGTAATTAATACTATTTTAATAGCATTATGATGTAAAATGATACCAAAGATAAAGATAACTGTATAGACTTACTTAAATTTTTTTATAAAATGTTAAAAGTACAAATCATACCTTTAAGGCTTAGAAATTATATAATAAAGATTATTCCAAAGTTTAAAATGAACACAAATATATTATTATCAAAAAAAAAAGTTGTTCACGTCTTTAAAGTATTTACGTACGATATCAGATCTTCTGTTCTGATTAATCAATTTTTATCCTACTTTATTAAATTTTATTTATATATTTATATAATATTTATATAAATGTATGGATAAAATTAAACAAGACAAGATCGAAACACTCTAACGAAAACATGATGATGTTTCAATCCTTGCGCACACGTAAAGATAGAAAAATATATATCTGCATATATAAAGGACACGTCAAAATCCAAACAAAAAAGAACAGCTAAGCCTGAGCTCAAACTTCATTGGAGGTCGTGGTCCACACAGCGCCCGTTTCACTTTCAAGCCCAACGGCTAGTTGTTGCAAAGTCTTTTGGGTCACCATCAAATTCTGGTCAGTTGTATAACAGCAATATAAATAAATAAATAAATAAAATAGCCGTTGCTTTCCTAAGCTTTATGTGGCTGTGCTAGTGATATGATAACGAAGTTTGCTCGTTAAGATCCAGCTATCACCCTTTTATTTTTTCTTTTTTTTTAATAAAAGAATTGCAAAATATTATTTGTTTTCCAATTGCAAGGTGTTGCCCTGGAGCTTCATCCAGCTTTATTTAAAACATATTAGTTTTCATTTAAATTCCTAATATAGTTTGAGCCGTAGGTGTACATGACAGTGACGCAAGGGCATTTTTGGACTTAGTTAATAACAAAATAATAAAGTCAATAGTAGTAAGTGTCATCTCCTTAATTTTAGCCCCGTACTCAACAAGTTAACCCGAGATCTAACTCCCTCTCGAAAGTAATCTCTTTATTAGTTAAGGATAAAAGTAATCTCGAATTTAAAGGATTAGTTTGAAGCGATGTTTTAAAAATCGAACGGATTCGGTCGGTTTAACGGTAAAAATCTTAAACCAATCAATTTTTTGATTCAATTTTTAACTTTTCGGTTTGATTTAGTTTAATGATTTTTGTTATTAAAAATCAATCAATTTATTGATTAATCGATCAATTTTTTAAAACGAACTAGTTTTTAAAAATAAAAATAAAAATAAACCGATTAATTTTTATCTAACAGTCTTCTTTTTTAATTAAACTTTAAAATTTTCGATAGGTAAAAATAACCTTCTTCAATCAGTTTCCAAAATTTTAATATTATTCAATCTTAACTTGTTTTATGACGGTTTAATACCGACTGAATTTTTTAAATTTTAAATCTTTCGTCTTACCAGTTTGACTTCTAGTTCGGTTTTTAAAACATTAGTTTAAAGTTAAGCTTGAAAAGTTTTACATCCTAAACTTCTATGTTTAAAATAACATTTTTGTATTTTTTAAATCTCCTTTTCAAAAATAGTGTCGTGTTAATATAATCATCTAAAATAATGTAATTTTAGAATATAAATTTAAAAATATCAAGATTAAAATAATATCATGATACTACTAATTATGATGCTCTGTTTATTTTAATATTAACAAATTAAGTTAAATTTTATTAAAATTTAGAATAAATTTATAGATAAAAATTTAATTTTAGTGACAATTTAAACTTTTTTATTAAATAATGTTGTTTTAAAAATACGAATTTTCTTTTTAAAAATTACGTCATATGAATTTAATTATCTAAAATAAAGTAATTTTAACATATATGTTTAATAATTTCAAGCTCGAAACAATACCTGGACCTTTTGGGACGAGCAAGTTGTTGTCATCCTTAGTTGTTTTGTGGCCAATCATTGCAGATAAAAGGTTGCAGGAATTTTCCTTGTTTTGGTCTAAGGTGGAATTCCATGAATGAGTACATGCTAGGAAAAGAGATTGACAAGACGTGAAATGGTGACGATACGTTGCCATCCCAGTCCCACCCCCGGCCTGGCAAGGCAAAGCTTGTCCTGTCCCCTTTAGCACGTTTTCAGAAACTCAACTTGTACTTCGTTTTCAAGCATCGCGACAATGACACTGACTTAATAAGATGCTTCTTCATCTTTACCCACTTATGCTAATGCATTAACCATTGCCATCCCCAAACCTTATGGATTTTAGGATTTGGTTTCTAACTACCTTCGTAAGCATTTACGGGAATTCAATGGTGTCAAAGCCACCAGGTTAGACCTAGGTTAACTCAACATTGCGAGTTCGAATGCTAAAAAAATAACGTGACTATAGGCAGGGACGGATCTAGAAATTTTTTTGAGTGGGGACAAAATATCACTTAAGGCAAAATAATTTTTTTAGTGGGGCAAAATTTTAATGAAAGCAAAATTTTAATTTTTTTATGAGTTAAAAATTTAAAATAACAATTTTTTTATGAAAAATCTTTTGGAGCCCCACTTGTCCCCACTGTGGCTCCGTCCCTGACCATAGGACTCGTATGCTTAAATGTGCTCTATCTGTTAACGTAGGATTGGTGCGAGGGTAATATCTAATCGGAACCATTACATTTATATCTTTAAGGATGCACAACACACGGTAAATGATCATTTTTTAAAAAATCGATCAGAAGTTAAACCAATAATACAAAACCTTAAAAGGTTTAACTAATAAAGATTAAAAAAATTAAAATTTAATTAAAAATGTTATTAAATGAAAATTAATTAATTATTTTGATTTATAAGAATTTATTAACTTAGAAAAATAGATAAATTAATTAATAAATTGATTAGTTTTTAACAATAAGAGTTATTGAAATAAAATAAATTAAAAAATTTAAAACGATTCACTATTAATTCCACCCAATTAATTGAGTTGTTTGATAATTGGTAAATGTAAACTTATAGGTAAGTATGCAAAACACGTACCAATGCCATCAATTGTGCGTATGTAAAACGACAGTAAAAGCAAGCAACGACAGCGACTGCATTTGAAGCGTGGCACCTTTTATCATGGGATAATAAAATGGGAAAGTTGTGTGTTTATAGGTTAAAATTAAAATTACATTATCTTGATTTATTAAAGAAAAATTTTAATTTAATCCATTAATTTCTTTAAATTTTTACTTAACAATTTAGATTTTACATTTACTAAATAAATGCTAAATTTATGAATTATAATTAGGCAAACTTTAACGTGGATGATACTGATTAAAATATCCAACTGGTTTAGCGAGTTCAACCGTAAAAATTTTGAACCATTATACTTTTCTGTTCGATTTAATTTAATAACTTTTGTTGTTAAAAATCGATTAATTTATTAATTAATAAGATAATTTTTATTAATTAATAAGTTCTTATAAATATAAATAAATAAATAAATTTTTATTTAATAATATTTTTTTCAATTAAATTTTAAATTTTTTTATGGATAAGGACGATTTCTTTAAAATGTATTTCATATTTTTTAATTTTATTTAATCTTTAGTCGTTTTTATGACAGTTTAATACGGATTAAACCTTAAACCTTTTATCTTACTGGTCTAACTTCCAATCAGGTAAACCATAAACCTTTTAAAACATTACTAATATGCATGTTACTATCATTAAATGGTTAAAAAGTTTATATTGAAGTATAATTTATAAGTTTTATTTGATAAAATTAAAAAGTAAATAAACGTTCAAGTACTTTGGGAAGATGAGATTTAGTCTGAACTTTGTGCATGGGAAATTAAAGTCATTGCATGACATTTTTGGCTTTTACACTTTCTAAGGTCATGGAAGAAAAGGGACTTTGGATTGATTGAGAGACTAGCACTAGGAAAAGGCAAGCTTTCCACTAAATGTTGGTATCAATAGGCATTGAATACCATTTTTTCAAAGTCACAGTTTTTTATAAATACTTTTAGGTTTCCAAATTCCATTCCCATTGGGCATTGAGGTATGAATTCAAAGTTGTGAATTTCTGTGACTAACCTTTTTTTAACTCTTGTCACCAGAAAACCATGCTCTTGTGATTTCATCTCCCATTAGGCCCACGCCCCAAATTTACGGCTTAACATTCCTTGTCCCCCTCCTTGCAGTTATTACTCTTTAAATGCATATTTAATAATTTATTTAATATATGCAATAATTTATAAATTATACATTTTATCAAATTAATAACTTTAAATTAAATGACATATTTAACTTAATTAATATTTACAAATTATTGTAAATCATCAATAAGTATATATATAAGATATTCTTTAATTAAAGTGTATCAATTTTATTTATCTTTTTTCCTTAGAAGGTCTATCAAAATGATTTAATTGCATATACCGAACTTCCCCGGATCTCACGTTAGCGAAATTTTTTATTGAATTGTTGTTCTTGTTGTTAACGACTCAAACAACAACAAGTGCAATAATGATTTAGTAACGAGGTATGGGAAGGTTCAATGTACACAACCTTACGCTTAATTAGTGAAAAAACTCTTTCAAAATAAATTAATATGTACGTATATCTGTTAAATCTAAATCTAAAATAAATTACTATTCCACTGCAATAATAAGTTAAAAATAACTTAATGCTTGTATGTTGATTTTGATATCTAACGTTGTGCAGTATAGTTAAGATCGGGAATTGGCAGAAAACGAAGGTGATTATTATTTTAATATTTATATTAGATTCATATTTATTTATTATTAATTTATTATATAATAATAAATATTAGTGTATTTTTATTTTAATAAAATATTTTATTTTTATTTATTCTTATAAGTTTTATTTCTTATTTATTATATACCGGTAAACCTTAAGCTTTTCTTTCGACCGATTCGATGTCTGGTCCAGTTTTTAAAATATTGAAAAATATATAAATTTTTTAAAAATTAGGTTAAAAATATATTTAAAACCAAGAATGAGTCAATTATTACATGTCTAATAAGGATGTGTAATTTATAATCATATCCGAGAAAAAAGTCTTGTGTCATTTATTACAAGACATAAACTTTTAATAAATATTAAATACATCGTCCCCGATAATTTCGGAAGAAATAATAAAATAAATGAGAATAGAAAATACGCGGTTTTAACTCCACCACCACAGTACTCCATTTTTCGTCACCTGCTCTCTCTCTCTCTCTCTCCTTTATCACTCTTCAGTCTTCAGTCTCAAGCTTGAGCTCACTGATACTGTTCCTCCTCTGTTTCTCTCTAATCTTGTGTATCGTCGTTCTCTAGACACGAGCTTGGCCTACCACAAAATCCTACAAGACTCCCAAACCCCTGTCAGATCTACGCTGCATCTACCATTGTTAATGCATTTCTAGGAGACGGAGGAGTGAAATCGATGTCCAACTCCGACCCGAAAACCCGACCCAAGCAGGGTCCATATCTGCCACCGCCGGAAGCATCTCCAATGCCACCGTCCTCGTGGGCTAAGCGAACTGGGTTTAGACCAAAATTCTCCGGCGAGACTAATGCCAGCGATTCCGGCCAGATTTCCCTTACACCGAAGCCCAAAGAGCGGCAACCGGATTCCCAACCGGACCTCGAAGCAGGTCGGGTGCGGGCTAAGCCGTCTCCGGTATCGGCCACGGTGAACGGGACTGTTGGTCAGGGGAATAAAGAGCAGAGTGTGAAGAAGAGGAGGGATTCGGACAGTGGCGGGGTTCCGAAGAAGGTATCGGGTAATGGAGCAAATGGGCAGGGTCCGACTGATGCTCCGAGAAGAACTGCGAGGAATGAGGAAGTAGTTGATGTGTTGCCACAAAATGTGGAGGATGACGGGTTTCCTGGAAGACCTTCTCATATGAAGTATGAACTTCGAGACTCACCTGGTCTTGGTGAGTTTTTCATTTTTTCTGGTTTTTGCGAGTTGGGTACTCTTGAAGTAGTAGACTTGGGAGTTTTGACTTTAAAAAAAATCGCCCGTGTACAAGGTTTCTTTTCGTGGCTTGCCAGGGACTTTGGGTTTACTATTGATTTAATTCTATGCTGTATGAGAATCTTTTGTATATGAGCTTCTATAAGAAGGTTTCAAAACTTGATCTTCTTAGGATTGTCTATTCTCATGAGACTTGATGGGCAGGTTAAAAAAATTGTTCGTTAAATTATTAACCTTTTATCACTTATTGGTTATGAACAGTTAGTGTGATAACACGTCATTATCTACGTTATTGTCAATTTATGTGGGCCTATGTTTGTTTTTGTAACGTTGCAGTGCCCATCGGACTTTATGGATTCCAGCATTACCTTTCTATGTTAGGTTCGTTGATTCTCATTCCACTCGTAATAGTTCCTGCAATGGGTGGCACTCACGTGAGTACTTGCATATTGTTATGATTTATGATTTATGATTTATGATTTATGTTTCATGTTTTATTTTCTTTTTTAATTATACTTCTTCCTTGGTTGGAGATGTTGCACCATAGTTTGATCTGATTGGATTTAGTTGGTGTAGGAGGATAGTGCAATGTTGGTGTCAACTGTCCTATTTGTTTCGGGAGTGACTACACTTTTGCATACATCTTTTGGGTCAAGGTTACCGTTGATACAAGGTCCATCTTTTGTTTACCTTGCACCAGCATTAGCAATAATCAACTCCCCGGAGTTTCTAGCGCTAAAGGGAAATGTAAGTTGTATTTCCGAGTTTCTGTTAACTGGATATGCAAGTGGTTGTCCTTTCCTGTTTGGTATTTAGCGTGTGAGTAGAAGCTGAGTTTGTCTTGTTATGCTCGTTACTTCTTATGTCACATATGCTTCCCTTCTTTACGGCTGATGTGCCCCATGTTGATTAGTTAATCTATTTTCTTGGTCAAAATAAATTAATCTATTTGAATTATCTGACCATTTGATAGTTTGAGGTGGCAAAGGGCACAGATTTTCTGATCTAAGATATTGTAATGTGGAAATTCCTGATTTAAATAACTTGAATTGTCTGCATAAGGCAATCTCAGGATTTAGTAATGATAAGTTCTTTCACATATCTTTTTATATTCTTTGGGAATCAATACCAAGAATAAGTTGACTGGACTGTGGTGTTACTGATCTTTATCAACATGCTCTTAAGATGTAAATATGGTACCTGCAGTTTTGCTGCTTCATATTGTGATATAGAACTCATCTAATTCAGTAACTGTCTGATGTAGTAATATTGGAAAAAAGGTTGAACAAATACAGATAAAGGAATGCGCAAATGCCATCAAAATGCTGCATTTCATGTAAATTTGTCCTATTGTCTATAAATGAGAAGACTTTGGAAAATAATGCTACTTGGCATTCCTTTTAAGTTTTTATTTTTGCATTCATATGATTTGTGCCAATTGAACTGCTAGTAGTCATGGCACAACACAGTTGACTGGTTAAAGCGCCTATCCTATGAACATTAAATTATCCATTTTTAAGACAAATGGTCGAATTGTCTTCATTGTTTGTTGGGACCTCGAAAACCTTGTAGAGTACTTTGTGGGACTGCTATAGTCATTTGATTATAGTATATGACTGAAATTTGATCTGTTTCTTTGATTAGTATATATTTATTACTGGTATTATGGTTTATAGATACAGGAAACTTGTTAGAGCAATTTCAGCATAATTCTAAGAGAAGATTCCTTCTCCTATTTATTTCTCTGTGTTGGAAAATCTTCTGAATAATTATTTCGACTGTCAGAACTTCAAGCATATCATGAAGGAGTTACAAGGCGCTATAATTATGGCTTCAACTTTTCAAGCATTACTTGGATACAGTGGACTCATGTCAGTGCTTTTGAGGTAATTCTTCAACTTATTTCTCACGTTTTTTATGATAAATTGTCATTTCAGCATAGTGTATGAACATTTGATTTTTGCGTGGGTTGGATACATTTGTTTCACTGCCTGCTTACATGTCAGTTATTTAATCGAAGTTGAGTTAACATTCTCATGGTTGTGGGGAAAGATCACCTTTGGTATGCACAAGTTGTCACTCAGTTGATTAGTAGTGTTTCTTCCTTAATATCCGTATTTGATTATATTTACATATGATTTTATTAAGCATCGCACATATGAGGCTCAGGGATGACTGACAGTACTTAGAAAACACATTCATCTGTTCAATTGCTGTAGTTCTATACTCTGGATATAGAAGGAACATCAATTTTTGGATTTAATACAAGAAGCTTACATGTGATATATGTTGTGGACCATGAGATGCATCTTTATATTTTTCTGTGCACCCTTGGCACTTTGTTGTTGTGGATATTTGATGAAAGAAAATGTATACGACTCTACTTATATCTATTTAGCGTGGAATCACTTTAGTTCAGGATTGAATCTTCTGCTCACAGGCAGCTATGTATTTTCACAATTCTAAAAACTAATATGTTATTTTCCATGTGACAAGTGTAACTCACTGTTGCATTGTAAAACATTTTTAGTCCATCTCTAAAGAGGAAATTTTTCATTTTCATGGTTGATACTAAAACGTGCTTGGGTAAAATCTTATTTGCATGAGTTGCAGATTGATTAGGTTTTGCACACTTTGTTTCAGAATCAATTTGCTTCAATCTTCAACCAAAGGACTTCGGAGATTGATAACTGCAATTATGAATATTATGGTTTTTACCCTTACAATTGTTTGTCATTGTTGGAGCTATTGATTGTGCAATCTTGCAATAATTACAACCTTTTAGTTCAGCCATATAGGCTTGCAGTCACATTGTTTGTTAATTTTGAGATATGATGCACAAATCCATTCTCTTGTAACTTCTGTTCTCTCTTTCCATGACCACTGCAAAGTTTTTATAAATGGGGATGGTTTCCATTTGAATGTCGATATGTCATTGATTGATAATGCTAATAAAATAGTAAAATTTTTGTCCAGGAAGAGCCTTTGGCAACTTATTGTCAATAACTCGAACTCAATTTTGCCCCACCATTCCTTTTTTCAGGTTAATCAATCCAGTGGTTGTTGCCCCAACTATTGCCGCTGTTGGCCTTTCCTTTTATAGCTATGGTTTCCCAATAGTTGGTACCTGTGTTGAGATTGGTGCAGTTCAAATCCTTCTGGTTATTATATTTGCTCTTGTAAGTTGGGTGAAAATATATTCAACTTCCCACTTGAGAAATTACGTTCAATTGCATATTTGATGTTGAAACTTCTCACTGTTGAATTTCGGGCAATCCATTTCTCTTTTCTTCTCTTGCATATAGAAGCATTTACTCTTTTATATCTCTTGCAGTACCTGCGGAAGGTATCTGTGATCGGTCATCGGATATTTCTAATTTATGCGGTAAGTTCAATTTTTCATTTTGATGGTTCTGTCATTCCCATGTGGATGGGCATACCTGTAAGCTGTCCTGTTTATTATGTGCAGAAGTCCTATACTCAAAGTTAGAAGTTTGAGGACCTCAATGTGAAACCTATTTGGGATTTTCTTAGTAGCTTCATCTCTTGACTACCTAGCATCTCCTGCAAACCATTTCTTCCCCCATTCTCTCTCTCTCTCTCTATCACCTCTGTGATCAGGAGATCTTATGTTCACACTGAGATGTCAGTTAACAGTCTATTCTCCTTAGATGAATCATTAATTTCAGTTATCTAAGGAGAAACTAAGCAGGTGAACTGCTTACCACAGACAGTTCTCAAACTAGTAAATTAACATCAATATGTTGAACTGATTGGAAAAAGTTTAGGTCCATTAACTGGTTTATGCTTCACAAAGAGGAAGTTGCTCAAAAAAATTTCCTGAATTAGAAAGAGCTTATTCAAAGACCACTATTTCTCTCCCTTTATATATGATGGTATGCAGAGCACTGATGAGCCTAGCTCTTTTCTTCGCCCCAGCCTTTGATTGCTTTTGAATTCCCTCTTCTGTAACAGCTTACTCCGTAGAGCCTTTGAGCAATTGTTGATTCTATAATCTATACCTCAACATAGTAAGAATTATGAATCATGATCCACTACCTGTTTCATATGCCTTTACAACCCTATTGTTCCAGGCCTTTATTGTTTTAAATTTTACTTCTCAATGTTATGAACATTCACAAAGTGGTATGAATTTTATTTTGACATATCAGGAAAATTGAATTTTCTGTTCCCTGTCTCTTTAAGTTCCCCTAATCATCTCCTCTCTTCTGTCTTCTTTTCTTGGCCCCTCTTCTCTCTTTCATTTCTAGCTCTCTTATTATTTACTTTATCTATGTACTGTTTCTCTTATTTTGCTTTATTGGCACATAATGATGCCAGTTGTCCTACAAAAGTGGGGATCCTTGACAAACTCTCTCACGCTTGAAGGTCCCAAATTTTACTGTTGATTATAAGATCTAGATAAGACCTTCCGTATAAATATCATGTTGACCATGATCATCTAACCTCATCATGTAGTTTGCATATTAATGCTATGGGTGGTAAGGTTGATGACTAAACGAGCAGCATGTCTTCATATGTCTGATGGTGAAACTTGCTTTGTCAAGTCTTAGGGCTAGTTTGTTGATTCATATTGATCTATTTATGACTTGATATGGTTATTATTATTTCCTTCTCAGGTTCCATTAAGTCTAGCAATCACATGGGCAGCTGCCTTCCTCCTGACCGAAGCAGGAGCTTATAGTTACAAAGGTTGTGATGTAAAGGTTCCTGCATCAAATATTGTGAGTGAGCACTGCAGAAAGCATGTCTCCAGGATGAAATATTGTCGAGTGGATACTTCTCATGCGTTGAGATCTTCCCCGTGGTTTAGATTTCCATACCCACTGCAGTGGGGTACTCCTATCTTCACCTGGAAAATGGCTCTTGTTATGTGTTTTGTGTCCATCATCTCATCTGTGGATTCGGTTAGTTTCCAGTCAATTGTTAAAATTGTTATAATCTTTCATACCATATAGATATGCATTGTCCTATTAATTGGCTCTTGCTATATGTTTTCATCTTGCCCTTGGTTAGTATCTAAATGTGTACTAAATACAACTGAAATAATTTGAAATGTCACTGATAGAAGTGGAAGAAAATCAGATTTGTACTGCTTCAAGTTTAAAGTCGGGGTTGGAGTGTTCATCTGGTTATAGTAACATGACTGTAGCCTCTCTTACTTTATGGTAGGATGCACATTGTTTGTTATCTGAAAAGTACTAACTTGTGAATGGAGCTCTGTTTTCCATCGCCACATTTGTCTTATTAAAATTAAAATTTTCACATGCTTCTTTTACTAGTAGTTGATTTCCTTGCGAGTAATCAATTATTTCAAACTATATTGCTGCATGTTTTTGAGGTTTTTAAGTCCACTGCTACAATTGTTAGACTGATAAACTATAACCTTAAGTATAGGTTGGCTCATATCATGCAACGTCATTGTTGGTGGCATCTAGAGCTCCAACTCCAGGAGTTCTTAGTCGAGGGATTGGTCTTGAGGGCCTTTCAAGCATCTTGGCTGGTCTCTGGGGGACTGGAACTGGCTCCACAACTCTAACTGAGAATGTGCACACTATTGCTGTGACAAAAATGGGAAGCCGCAGAGCAATTGAAGTTGGTGCCTGCATTTTGATTCTTTTATCGCTTGTAGGTAAGTGTTCATCAATTAGAAACTGTTCATAAAACTATGATCCCATTTTGGATAGAAGGCATAACATACAATTTATTTTTCCTTGTCTACTTCAAATAAAAGCCATGGGATGCGTGGATAACTACTGTTGACTCACACCATGTTTATTCACAACATATTCCTGTAGTTTTTGCTTGATGATATATGTGGTATACTTACAGGCAAGGTTGGAGGGTTTTTAGCTTCAATTCCGCAAGTCATGGTAGCTGCACTCCTCTGTTTCATGTGGGCAATGCTAACAGCATTAGGATTGTCAAACCTGCGATACAGTGAGGCTGGAAGCTCTAGGAATATCATTATAGTTGGTTTGTCATTGTTCTTTTCGCTTTCGATACCAGCATACTTTCAGCAATATGATATCTCTCCCAATACCAATTTGTCCGTTCCAAGCTACTTTCAGCCGTACATTGTGGCCTCTCATGGACCAATCCGCAGCAAATATGGAGGGGTATGCTTTTTGTTTGTACCCATTCTTTTCATCATGTTTTTGGTTGGATCTAAGATTCATACAATTGAGAAGCTTCGTTAAAGCACTAATCGCTTTCACCATTCCCTGTCTTCATTTATATGCTTGCACTCATCTTTATACATTTTCATCAAAATTATCCCCTTCAGTCTCTACGTGTACCACAACAAAGTTTTGAGGGTTTAAGAGATAAAGCTCACATCAGATTTCTTTGCGGCTGCTTCAACTTAGTTTCTATCTCTATGAGCTATCTAATTCTGATCTTTTGATTTATAGAACATAGAAATGCAGAAATTTCATTTGGACTTCCTTTTCAGTTTTCACCAATTGAAGCTATGAAGTATTGATTCTTTCCTACCTGTATTAGCATTGTCATGTTCAAAATTTACTGGTTATCTTGGAAGAGAGTCAATAGCGCAACGTGCCATTGCAATATACTTTTACTGGCATATAACTGTGCTTGCTAACCCTCTCTGGTATTTGCGTTTTATCTTAACAGTTAAACTACCTTCTGAACACACTGCTATCACTGAACATGGTAATTGCATTTCTTGTGGCTGTCATCCTGGACAACACTGTGCCTGGTAGTAGCCAAGAACGTGGCGTGTATTCGTGGTCTGAACTTGAGGCAGCAAGGGGGGATCCTGCTGTTACCAAGGATTATGAGTTGCCATTCCGAGTTGGTCGAATTTTCAGATGGGTAAAATGGGTTGGTCTTTGAGAGCATGTTTTCCAGGTATAGACATATGCATTACGTTATCAAAGCTCATTAATAAGCCTTCTCAAGGGTTGATTGTGCAGCCTTGTCCTGTGACTTCATTTACACGTCTATTAAGATGATATTGGTAATGGCAAGCAAGGAATTAACTTTGGTTGCAACGTTGAGCCTTCTTGGGACGATGGTTCTTAAAGAAATGAGCTAATGTGTATACCATATTCAAGGATCCAAGCGGATCTGGTTGTTGTAATTTTGTAATATCAACCAAATATTTAGTTTTTGAGTCATTCAACTCGAAAAACATCGAGAAGGAGACCTTCATCTTGTACATCTTTTCCCATTTCTACTGCCCATCATCTTCTTTTGCAAACACTTTTCGTTATTGATGCAGAAACTGAGGTCTTCCTAATGTAAAGTTACATTCAATGGAATCATTTGGTATGTACACCAGATGTAATTAAAACAGTTTTGCTACATCGGTATTTTGTTTATATACAAGAAAATGGAAGAGTTAATGATATCAACACAATTACAAGAATAAGTGTTTTAAAAAAAAAATACAAAAATGAGTGTTATAAATTAAAGTGTTTGAACTAATTAAAAATATATATGAATCAAAAGAAAATTATTTATAAAAAGAGAAATCTTTAAATCATTTTTTATACGAATATCTTAATTTGCTTAAATGTAAATATAAAAAGTAAAACAACAACAACCAAATTCATCGTGCCGAGTTTAAGGAGATATAATAATATACAACTTTAATTTATTTGATAAAAAAGTTATTTTGGATAGACCTATATGTAATGCAAAACGGTAAACATTGACAATAAGGGGTTCTTGGTTCATGGGTTTAGAAGACCTCAATGGGTATGGAAATGAAAAATTGCCGGTTGGTTATATATTATTATTGCATGAACAGTATTTTGATATCAGAATTTTGAGGATTACTTCATATTTCATACCACTCAAATATGTGAGGTATGATCATTCATTCATTTTTTAGTAAAATAATATAATTAATTAGAATATATTAAATATAATTAATTAGAATACATTAAAATTAAATATTATTAATTAGAATATATTAAATTTTGATACAAAAATTTGATAAATTTTTATTTTCCCCTTTTTTGAGCAAAATAATATAATTAATTAAATATCATTAATTAAAATATATTTAATTTTGATGTAAAATAAATTTTTATAAATTTTTATCTTTTAGCATAACAATATAATATTTTTATTTTTTCTTGTTAGTAATTAAATAGAATATATTAATATTAAATATAATTAATTAGAATATATTAATATTATAATATATTTATCAATTTTTAACAAATCAACTACTATCAATAATAATAAAAATTATTCATTCGCTTTAATTAATCATTTTAATTATAATAATTATATTTACTTTAATTCTTTACTATATACATTCTCATTCTTATTATTATGTTACCAACTAAAACTTTACGGATGAAAACGTATGCATGTATATATACACATTGTATATAATTTAACGTAAGAAACAAGTGTTGCCAATGTAATTCAACTCATGGATGTACATCACATCATCTTGTAGTGCGGGTAACTGAGAATTCATTTAAAATTTGTTAGCAATCATTTCATTAGGCGTTACATTACATGGTGTTCGGTTGATCTGCCCTCAAATCTTCTGCCCGGGTATCCTGGCCTACCCTGTGTGCCAGAAGATTCAAGCCACTCATTTAAATGAAGCTACCCATTTAGAAGGGGGGGGGACATTTAAATGAGTGGCTTGAATCTTCTGACACAGGATAGGGCAGGATATCCGGCCAAAAAATCAGCTCCCGGTTGATCTAGTTTGGGATGGGACAGACCACGTTTCTCAGTTCTCACCAATTTATTTTTTAAAACTTTAAACTTCAGAGACTCCACAACATGTCTCAAGTAAATAATTAATGTTCTGAATTCCTAAAATATTGCTGCATTTTACCACATGCATAGAGTTGAGTGTGTTGGTCGTCTGCAAGTTGTGTACGTATTTATTTAATTATCATGGAGGGCAACTGGGCACGTTCTTTGGCAAATTTACTTTGTTGAATGCAATGTTCTGAAATTCAGACCGGTCATCGAATCGGTGGCTTTATTGGTCACCGGTTTGACCGATTCGACCGGTCCAACCACCGGTTAAATCGATGTGACGTCATAATTATGCAATAATTATATTTAATTATAAATAATATTTAAAAAAATAAAAATAAATAAAAATAAATAATTGAACCAATAGTCGGACCAGTTCGACCGGTCAAAATCAGTCAATTGACCGGTTTTGACTGGTTCAATTGAACACCGATTTTAATGGGTTAACCGAACCGGTTGGCCGACCGGTCACCGGTCGGACCGGCTGGTCCGATCCAAGTTTAAAAACCCAGATTGAATAAATCTGCCTGCTATGTTCTGTTCAACCTTAGCAACTAGTTTCCAAAGTTGGCCAAAGCAATTCTCTTTTGTAGGTCAAAAGACTTTACACAGTATGTTAGGTAAATGAATACTGAAATGACACTCCCATTCATGCAAGTAATTATTGTGACAACCCAAGGTAGCTATCACTCAGTGAATAATAACGTTCTTCTTCAAACTAATGGACCATCCTTTAGATGGGACTACTAAGGAAGTTTTCACCGTTGGAAGGGATTGAACAATTGCTATTTTACCATTGTCTACCTCTTTTGGCCAACAATGCATTCAATTGTTTTTCTTTTTGAGATATACACAATTTGGGAATGAGACTCGTAGGTCTTATGTAGGGCTCACGTACGCTTGCAGAGAGGAGTATATAATTAAGCCCCCATAAGGCCTTACAAAAAGAGGTGAAATCAAATCCTAAATATACCCCTCTCTGCAAGTGCAGCCCAATCACGGAGCCCACAAGGCCTGCGAGTCTCATTTCCACATTGTGTTTCTGGGATTCGAACACGAGATGAAGGGCAAACTTAGGCATTAGCTGGTGGTTCTGATACCATTGAACCTCCCATAAGGCTTTATAAAGGGAGGTTAAACCAAATTCTATTGTTTCAAGCAGAGACGGATCTACATTGAGGGCAAGTGGGGGCACTTGACCTCACTGCCTCCAACAAATTTCTTATAAAAAATTTATTATTTTAAGTTTTGCCCAATAAAAAAATAAAATTTCTCTCATTAAAATTTTGCTTACATTAAAAATAAAATTTTGTCCCTATTAAAATTTTTCCTCACTCAAAAAAAAAAATAGATCCGTCCTTAGTCTCAACCTCCGCTCGCTTACAATCTTATTATTTTCATTTTTGCTAATAGTGTTTAACATTAACATTATTCAAGAGATTAGAGATAAGCCAAATAATTAGTTGAGCCTAATATTTTGAATCGATGACAAATTCAACCACAAATTAGACCAAACTACTCCCCAAGTAGTGCACGTGTGGTGCAAGTCTTAAGTTGCTTCCAAGCAGACGGAGACCAAGACGCGGGACGCGTTAAACGTGTTATACAGCAGTTTTGTTACTTCTGTATGTACTTAATCCAGTCTTCTACTACATGTTGGAAAAGTGGTAGTTGGGAATCAAATTCCTGCAGTTTTCCTCCTCACCTACCACTTCGCCTAATCCCTGCCGTCTGATGACCTCAATATTAGCTCAAAATAATATAATTTAACAAGTGGGTTTGAAAATTTAACTATTTTTAAAAAAGCCCTTATATCCAAGAAAAGATTGTGTTCAAGTCAAAGTTTGTCTAGAATGCAACTTTTATATAATTGAAATTTTGGACCGACTTAGGTGGTTGCTGGTAAATTGGCGACTTATATTCGCTGTCTTTGTTACAAAAGTTAAAAAGTTGGTCAGTTAATAAAGAAAAAGTAAAATAAATGCAATTAGTTGACTCATTCTCTAATAATTTTTTTATATTATAATATTCTAAAAATTTATATTATAATATTTAAATTTTTATATTTTAAAACTATTTTTCATTGAAGTATTGCTTAATTATTATACAAATTTTCCTATTATATCCTATTAACTTTTTGTAAAGCCCCTTAGGGTTGATCGAGTTGGTGGAGTAGGGGGCATGGAGTCAAAAAGTATTGTGTTCAAATCTGCCTTACTTACGCTCTTTCGATCGAGCATGTTTCGGATTGACGCAGTAGCTTACAAATCAGGTCAATCGGGTACTCCGCACTAGACAAGCCCTTTGTCAAAAGGTCTTGTGTTCAAATCTTCTTATTTACACTCTCTCGATCAAGCCTATTTCGGAGACGCAGTAGCCTACAAATCAAGTCAAGAGCTTACCTAGTGCAGAGTACCTGATTGACCTGATTTGTAGGTTACTGCATCAATCCGAAGGTTTATCCAACACACATCCAAAAATAGCGGTTGCGGGTTCTTTCGTTTTCAAAAAACTTTTTTTTAATTTATAAAAAATATCGTATTAAAATTTAAAATGTTTAATATTATATTATTGTGAAAAAAGTCTACAATATAATCAAAGAGATTAGACGATGATTAAGTAATTCTATAAAAATAAATGATATATTTTTTTTGTGTACAAGAGGGAGACACACAAAATTAATGCAAAGCGCGCGGATACACCGCGCTGTGGGCATCTCTGCGGAGAAGCTCCTGGATACTAAAAGGGGGCTCCTCTAAGACATGAAGGCCCGGACTTAATCTGCTAGCAAAACGAGCGAGATAATCGGCGCACTGGTTCCCTTCTCGGTAGACATGCTGGATGTGAGTAGTCCACTCCAGGTGCAACAGCTGGTTAGTACATGTCACTAAAAAAGACACCTCTGTCAGCATAGTAGGAGGATCAGAGAGAATATTAATAACCTCGAGTGAGTCCACCTCAACCACCACTCGTCTGAATCCCAGGTGCCAAGCCACAGTGAGCCCCGAGTACACCCCCCATAGCTCCGCAACCACAGCCGAGCTCAACTCAAGGTGGTGTTGGAAACCCTCTTTCCAGACCCCATTCCAATCCCGAATGAGCCTGCCAGCGGTATCCCTATGGGAGCCCAGGGCCACAGCCCCATCGGAGTTGAGCTTGACCCAGCCAACGGTAGGCTTTGCCCAGCCCACGAAAGACCCAACAGGAAGGCCCTGCGTTGAAAACACACAATGTTCTATTGCTCGAGCACGAGCTAACCAGCCGATGTAATCCATGGTCGCCAGATGATCGAAGACCGGCCAAACAAAGTCGGAGGCAAACAAGTTACTATTCCGCCATTGCCACAGGAACCAACAGGTAACGCTAAAACTCGTGGTCCACGCGTCTTGGTGGACCGGTGTATAAATGATAATTTTTAAAATACAAGGCTTAAAAAAAAATCTATATGTACTTCACATAATATGTAACATTAAAGAAAAATGAGAATGTTAATCCAAGAATGAAATGAATCTAAATGACTTAAAATAAAACATTAACAACTTAATATGACGTATGCAATAACCAAATCTTATTCAAGAGATCCTTGCATAGATAATCATGGTTGTTGGGACTTGGCAGTGAAGCCAATGACTTTGTTCCCCAACTGATGATGCTGATGGGCAATTTGCTTCGTGTGTGAAAACTCAGAGATGCCGCTGAAAATAGGAATTTAATACATTGAAACTCGACACACATGGTGAAGGAACTTACCTACTAATTGTAATATCTTGATTTACTGTGGATAATCTTCTTCTAAAGAAGTAGGGAGCTAGAATTTATGAATTTGGTGTATGGATTGATCTTTAAAAGATCATATTAAATCATCCCAAACATAATTTCATAGACGATAAATCATTTGGTGATATAGAGTAGTTACGATGATTGTAGGATCCTTTTTATAATTTTATTTACCCGCTAGAAATCAATAATTTCATGAAAAAAACTAAATATTATAGACGACAGCAATAATAACTCAATAAAATTTTTTCAAAATGCAGAGTTAAAAAAAATTCAATAACACACGGCCTTATTTATAATTAATAAAGAGGTTATTTTCGAAAAATACTCATAAAAAAAAGAGGGATGGGAACGGAATGGAGGAAAAAGTAAACAATTTGTTTTCATAAAATTGGTATTTACTTTTACTCTAAGCCTATAACATTCTATGTCATAAAAATATAAAAAAAGAAAAAAATCATAAAAGATAGAAAAAAAAACAGCAAACGAAGAAATGTTAAAAAGAATATAATAAACTAAACGATAACAATTTATATTATTTATAAATTCATAATATAATTTATTTAAAATATACGACATTTTCAAAGAGTAGCAACTTCTACTTTGGAAAATAGGGGTGTGGTTTGAAAATTAGGTGAAAAGCCTACAAAAATTGAAAGCTATTAACCAAGGTTAAGTTGCATCTAGAAACTCAAAATGAGTATATAAAATAATAATTAAAAAATTTAACAGGATCGATGTATTTAATCTTAAAAATTTTAAGTCGGTTAATTTTTTAATTCAGTTTCTAATTTTTCGGTTCGATTTATTTTAATAATTTATGTTGTTAAAATCAGTTAATTTTATTAATTAATAATTTTATAAACAAAAATAAATTTATTAATTTTCTTTTAAAAATTATTTTTAATCAAATATTTTTAATCAAATTTTAAAATTTATTATATTTTATGATATTATAATACTTTCTTAAATCTTTTTATTAAGGTTTAACTTTTAATTCAATTTTTACAAACAATGATATATAAAATACAAATGTGAGGAAGGCAAGTGGCGTACGATAATTATGGATAATAATAATAAAGAAAATGTAAAAATAAAATGACCACGTGGAAACTTTTTCTGTAAGAAACGATGTGGTAGGTGAGCGAGATGGAGATACACGTCCCAAGTCCCAACCGATATAAAACCCCCCTCAGGAGTTGACAAGTTTTCTCAGCTTGGCGTTCCCTTCTACGGAGAACAACAAGCTGAGTAGTATAAGCTCTCTATTGAATCTTTCAATTTGTATACTTATTTGCGTTCTTCATTTTTGTTTGTAGAATTTCTCATTCAAAAGAAAAGAAGCAGTTTAATTTCATGGGTATGCAAACTCTATCCCCGATCAAAACAGTCCACCAGGCTCCGGTGTCTCCACTCGCCCGAGTCTGTCCGGTTGTTCGCTGTGTTCTTCGTCCTGACTCGTTCCATTCAACAAATGGCGTCGGTTCCAATAGAACCGATTGGCAAACCTCCTGCGCTATACTTTCTAGCAAGGTTCTGTCCCAGTCCCACCAGCACCACCCGTTTAATTATTCTGGTGGAGATGTCGCAGCCGCCTCCGTCAACGGCCACAAGACCTCTTTGGACCTTAATCTTCTTCCTATCAACAAAGAGACGGAGATTACTGATGATCAGGCCGCTGACAAAGCCAAGATACTCAAACCGCTCTCCATCACCGACTTCAGTCCCGCCCCCATGCACGGATCTAACCTGCGCGTGGCCTATCAAGGGGTCCCTGGCGCGTACTCCGAGGGGGCCGCCGGTAAAGCGTATCCCAACTGCGAAGCCATCCCTTGCGATCAATTCGAGGTTGCCTTCCAGGCCGTCGAGCTTTGGATCGCAGATCGCGCGGTTTTACCCGTGGAGAATTCTCTTGGCGGATCTATTCACCGAAACTACGACTTGCTCCTCCGCCACCGTCTCCACATCGTCGGAGAAGTTCAGTTTCCGGTCCGCCACTGCCTCCTGGCTCTCCCCGGAGTACGCAAGGAGTACATTACGCGCGTCATCTCGCATCCTCAGGCGCTCGCTCAATGCGAGCAGACGCTGACGGAGCTCGGCCTCAAAGGAGTAAGAGAGGCGGTGGACGACACGGCGGGAGCGGCAGAGTACATCGCGACTAACAACCTCCGCGACACGGCGGCGATAGCCAGCGCGCGCGCGGCAGAACTGTACGGGCTCCAAATCCTGGCGGAAGGAATCGAGGACGACCCGAGCAACTTAACTCGGTTCGTTATGCTGGCGCGGGAGCCGATAATACCTCGAACGGACCGGCCGTTCAAGACAAGCATCGTGTTCGCACAGGACAAAGGGACAAGCGTGCTGTTCAAGGTGTTGTCTGCGTTCGCTTTCAGGAATATCAACTTGACTAAGATAGAGTCGAGGCCGCACCGGAACAGGCCGATCAGGCTGGTGGATGACACGAACATAGGGACGGCGAAGCACTTCGAATACATGTTCTACGTGGACTTCGAGGCATCAATGGCTGACGTTAGGGCCCAGAACGCGTTAGCGGAGGTGCAGGAGTTTACGTCCTTCTTGAGGGTCTTGGGTAGCTATCCCATGGACATGACTCCTTGGACTCCTTCCAGAGACAATTCCCCCTAGTTCAAATCCTACTGTTCGTCTTTAACTTTTAATTAATTATTATTTGCACAGACTTTTTTTTATTTTGTTTTGTTAATTCGGAATTTCTAATGCCAAACAAAGAATGGGAAATTTGTATTTGTAATTGTAAATGTTAATTTTTTCTTTTGTTGTGGTTATGACAACGTAATTTTATAATAATTACCGAATCATTATACACTTTTATAAATGATAACATATTTTTTAACCTTGTGATTGTTATAATAATTAATAGTGTTAAGTGATCGTTTTACTACAATAGCTTAAGCTCTTATGTGAGACCAACTTAATTAGTTTTATATATTCACTAACACATCCTTTGAAGTGAAAGCTACTTAGGCTTGAAACTTGCACAGATTTACTCTATCTTGTGCTGAATAATAGGTGGGTGGTAGGATTTAAACTCACAATTACTTGGTCACAAAGGTTCTGATACCATGTTAAGTGACCGTTTTACCGTAACAACTTAAGCTGTTATGTGAGACCAACTTAATTGATTTTATAAATTCACTAACAAATAGCATAGTAAATTTGTGAAAAAATAGAAAACAGAAACCGATTTGGATTGTAGATTGTTAAGTCTACATTGACTAATAAATAAGCTATTTATTTATTTTATTATAAAGTTTATTGCAAAATGTAACCACTAAACCCTTTGATGTTACTTATTTTCATGTTATAATTAAATCTTCATTCATTTTTTCTTTACGTGTTTATTATCTACCTATGTATCTTAATGACATAATTGCTCGTGGATTTATTAGAAACAGTCTCTCTATTAAGTAAGAGTAAGATTGTGTACTTTAATAATCCTTTATTATTAAAAACCAATACTTAATCAATTAGTTTCATAAATTAATCAGTTTTATAAATTAAAATAAATTAAATAATTTTTATTTAAACTTCAAATTTTTTAATGGATAATAAGAGTCTCTTTTTAATTATATTTTAAATATATTTAATTTTTAACTAATTTTAATACTAATTATATTTTTTAAACATAAATTTCTTATCTTACTAATTCAACTTTTGCTCAATTTTAAAATTTGTACTAAGAGAAGGGTTTGGTGGAGGAAGAGTAGAGGTGAGGAGGCTGTCCAAGAGTGTGGTAGGTGAAGATATAGTTGAAAGATACTACACATAATTTGCTACTAATTTAATATTAAGTGATGTCAACCACACCTCTTCATGATGTAAATACTTCTATAGATTTTAGATTTGGGTATTAATTTTAAAGTAAAAGTGATCAATTTATATTTTTAACTTATAAATAACTTTTTTAAAAACATTAATTAGACCCTAAAAACATATTTTATTTTGAGTAATTAAAAATTATAATTAGGTCTCTTCCTTGATGTTATTGTAACTTAGAGAGTTGGTCCAATATATATAATTGTATGGTAAGTATAGTTATTCATCTTTGGTTGTTGTAACATAACATTCAACAATATGAACACGTCCTTGAAGAATTGTGGATCCCCACGTGCATAAGGGAATTAGATATCTCTACATTTTCAACAAAATTCCTATGGCTTGTTCAAGCAATTTAATGGAAATTGTCTAGCAGTGTTTTGAAACTCAGACTGGCCATTGAACCGGAAGTCTTATTAGTCACCGGTTTGACCGATTCGACCGGTTCAACCACCTCTCGAACCGGTGTGACGTCATAATTATGCAATAATTATATATAATATTAAAAATGTTTAAAAAATAAAAAATAAAAAATTAATTGTCTGACCGAACTGGTTCGACCTGTTAATTGACCGATTTTGACCGGTTCAGACTGAGTCAATTAAAAACTGATTTTTTAGGTTGAACTGGACCGAATAACCGACCGGTCACCGATCGAACCGGTAAAACCGGCCGGTCCGTTCCGATTTCCAAAACAGAGGTGTCTAACCCACATTTCGTGTGACTCGGAAACAATTTGACTGTGAAGAAGCAAATTCAATTTCATGTAATGTGAACAAGAGCGAGAGAGGAGGAGATACCTGTTGCCAAGAAAAATGCCAAATGCAATGGCTTTTGGTTTCTTGACCAGATTAGCATTTCACCAAACTTTTGATAGATACGGATGAGCTAAAGCTCTATGACTTTTAGGACAAACTTGAGTTGACCATTTCTCTTTGGTTCTCGTTCGTATGTTTCCACACAGGTTCCCGCGAGTTTTAAATAAAAGCGTGCTCGACCCAAATGTAATTGCCTTGCTAATCATCATCATAAAAATGATAGTTATGTGTAAGAATGTAGTTTAGTTAGTGTGGGGAGAATTCTAATAATGAAATATAAGGACGTTAATGTAGAGAGTTAAAGGAAACTGAGCCCAACTTAAAGAAGCTTCATGATGAATTAAGGCTTGCCAATAAGGTTTTTTTTTGGGCCTTGTTATCCCTAAATTGTATAACTGAAATTATATTGAAACGAACATAAGACCAAAAGTTAAGGCCTTCTACAATGTTCATCTCAAGTAAGGATGACAATGTGTAGGGTTTGATTTGGGTATTACTTAACTTATATCCATATCTATTTTTTATGACTCACCCATATCTATATCCATATTTTTCAGTTTTTACGATATACTATTCATATCCAAATTCATTGAATTGTTCGAGTTTTTAGATAGTCATCGGATTGTATAGCACATAAAAATATAACTTCTAAATAGAAAATATAAAGAGCAGATTTTTGAGAATACTCTAAATCAAAATTACTTTAATAATAATAAGTCAAGATTTTGGTTTGTATGCCTTAAAAAAATATAAAATTAAAATAATAAAAATTATTATGTCTAATGCGAAGATAACATATATTTTTTACAATCAAGAACTGGAACAAAGACTGAAATATCCAAAGCTTTAAATTGTCTTTGTGTGAACTCCACAATATTCAAAACTCCATCTCCATATCATTTGCATTATTATCATTCTATACGAAAATAAAATATGATGAAAAAAGTGAAGACTGAGGAGTAAAGTGAGGATTTTAAAACTGTTTCTTCTTATAAAATATTAATATTTTATTATATTTAACTATGAATATTAAAAACAGAAAAAATAGAGTTAATAAAAAACGGGTAGAATATAGGTATCCATCGATTCAGGTTATTACTAGACCCATATCCAAATCCATATCCATATCCACATTTTTTTTTCAGCATCTATTTAAAATATATTTTTTAACTTCCATGTCCATTTTTTTGAGTTGAGTAATGCAGATATTAATTGGGTTAAAAAGTCACTGCCATCCCTAGTCTCAAGTTATGCTGTATAGAAGATGAGGTAAAGGCCAATTAAAGTAAGAAGTTAACGATAATTACAAATTAGAGTTGGAAGATTCAAAATTTTAAGTACATAAAATATAAGTATAAGAGTTGATTGAACTTTCAGGTTAAAGGAATGCTTTTAAAAGATTGATGAATTAAGAATGAGAAAAGAAAACTGAAAAATTAAAGAGATGAAAAAAAGAAAATATGAAGTTAAAATTGAAAAGAGGAAATAATGTAAAATTGTAGGAATGTTGAGAGTGGGATTTGAACCCACGCCCTTTCGGACCAGAACCTTAATCTGGCGCCTTAGACCAACTCGGCCATCTCAACATTTGAGAACACGGAAACAGATATATTGTGATTAATCATTTTATTACAACTTCTTGCGTGCAAAAGCAAAACAATCGTATCTCTGAAAAGTGAGAACTTACTCATAATCTCCGTCCTCGTTAAAATTACCCCAGTATATAAAATTTTTGGTGTTTAATAATAACCGGAATGAATATAATTATTACAGTTACGATAGTTGGTTAGAATAAAAAAATAATTACTATTAATAAGATTAATTTGTCAAAAATATTAAAAAAATAAAAGTTTTTTAAAATTTTATTTTATATTAAAATTTAATATATTTTAATTAGTTATATTTAATTGTTAAAAAAGAGAAAGTTAAAAATTAGTTAATTATATTTTAATTAATTATATTGTAATTAATTAATTACATTTTAATTAATTATATTGTAATTAATTAGTCACATTTTAATTAATTATATAATAATATTATCTTATTAATTATATTATAATTAATTAATAAGTT
>JAOSBL010000211.1:3569338-3583654 GCA_027568915.1 Erythroxylum roraimae
ATAAAATTTTATTTTATTATCATATTGATTATTAATTATTAATAAAATTTAATATATTTTATTTTATTATCATATTATTTATTACTAAAATAAAAACATATATTTATTAATTAATAAAAATTAATTACCTTTACATATTTAAAAATTATTATACTTCTAATAAAAATAATTATATGTAAATTAATACATCAATTAATAACTTTTATTTTGATGCATTCAGCCCCAATACATGATTTCTCGGACATGATTAAACATACTTAGACTAATAGGAATGGTTAAAAATCAAATTTGTAGGGACAAGGTAAAATGGTTTTCCTTATTTTTTTAAAATCATGTCCTTAAAAGTCATTTTACACATAAACGGCTAATACTAAACAGCTAATTTTACCAAACATCTCTAACAAACAGCTAATGCAATCCGCTAGTCAAATCAACTGATAGAATCAGCTATCAGCTAACAGCTAATACAATCAGCCGATTGCCAAACAGGGTCAAAATGTTGATATTATGATCTTTTTAAACATCAACTAGTTGGGTTAAATAAGTCAACCTAGTAACTGATAACGAAACAAATATATTATACATTTGACAAAATCAAACAGCTAATACTCTCCAAAAAGCTGAAATTTGACTGAAGAGCCATCAACCAAACGTGTCAACACTTAAAAGTGAAAGTTCGTATTCTTCTAATTACTAATGTTCATTTATCTTTTACGAGAATATAAAATCAGATAAAATTAATTAAAAAAATAAGTCAGGTGTAATTCTATTAAAAATAAAATCACAATATATCTCTATTTTTATTTAACTATATTAAAATAAAATAAGATGAAGGTTCTCATCAATATACTTTATTTGTGAAAATGAGCTTTGGATGTATCTCTATCCTTTTTTCGCACTTCCACATCAATATTATAAATTTCAATATTATCGTACTTATATTTATTCATTATTATCCTTTCTTTTTTATTAAAATTAAAGTAAATTTGGAAATTGTTTTTAATTGCTTAGAGTAAAATGGTTTCATAAATAAAAACCTTACAAGAGTAAAGAAAAAAATATACGGGAAATTAATTAATAAAATCTAGAAATGACGTAAAAAATAAAAAACAAGTGAACAATATATTTAATTAATTTGTAATAAATATAAAAATTAATTCATACAAAAAACTTAAAGTTAATTAAATAGAATATTCAAAAACAGCTTTCCTACTAAATAGGGATAACATTGCGTATTATCAAATCTCGTAATTGATGACAACGAGGGGTGGACCAATTGGTCCAGATTCCTCACTTAAGACTCTCCCCTAAAAAGGAGGTCTTGAGTTTGAGTCACGCTAAAGGAGGGAAAATAGACATGTTTCTATGGATGATCCTCTAGCCCCCTGGGCACAGCTCCTTGATCGGATCAATTGCGGACACCTCGCTTCTAGCGGTAGTGTGGGAGTTGGAGCTACTCAGGAACCTAGGGTCTGATGGAAACCTGATACTGAGCAGGGGGAGCCAGTGATCAATCATCAGCTGAACAATCAAGTATGTGAAGACTCTTTGTGTGCAGAAGTGTACAGGCTACGTAGGAACCTGAAGGATCTTGGGGTTTCAAATTTACATTCTCTAGGCTCTTGGGATGGGGTCGTAAGAGCTTAGAATTAGTCTGACTAAACTGGGATACCTGGAGGTCCCTTTCCGAAAATATATTATAACAACGATTTGACTCTTATCTAAAAGTTATAACCTCTGAAAATGAAAATTCTAAGCAACTATAACTTCACATTGACTTAGCCCATTTCAAAATATAGCCTTTTTAAATAAAAATAGAAAATGACAAATTAGGGATGACAACGGCAAGATCAGGTTGGGCCCAAGGCAGCCCAAAGCTCAACTCTATTCGGCCTGGTCCAATATTTAACAAACAAAGTAGTTTCTACAAAATAATATAATTTTTCTCATAATTGTTAGACCTCAAATTAGACTAAGCCTTGATAGACCACCATAAGACCCTTTTTTTTTAAAAAAAAATCAAGCTAGATTTACAGCCCAAGGCTCGGTCAATTCGGATTTAACTTGTTGATCTCAAATCAGGCTAATATTATGTAGCTTAAATTTGAGCCTGAGCCTGAACTCAAACACCTAAAGCTCTAATTTTAAAAATCAAATCTAATACCCGGTCAACCAAAACTTGTCAGGTTAATTTCAAGCCTAAATGTCATCTCTACTTTAAATGCGATTTCTTCTTCTTCTTTTGTTTCTTTTCCAATTTTACCATTATTCCAAAAACGGGTGCATTAGACGTTCCAAATTAGGAAAGTAAAGGTCGGTGCAAAATAATAAGGAAAGCCCGTCTATATACGGAAATATGTCACAAACCGCGTGCGTAATTGCCTCCTATAATTGTGTATTAATTGATTTTTGTGCATTAAAAGCATCAAAATTCTTAAAACACTAGACCCTCTTGATTCTTTCCTATTATTTATTTTTTTTTCCTAAACAGTGTTATTGTATTAAGAGTAAAAAATTATTTATTTATTTTATTTTAACGTAGAGTTTAATAATATTTTTACAATAAATCAAGTATTAACAAAAATACTTGACAAACTTTTATCTTATTTCAATTAAAAGATTAAAAATATAATATATATAAATTAATACATATTTAATAAATAAAATAAAAATATTAATTTTCTCGACGGAGTTCTATTCTATTTATTAAAATTTCAAAAAAATCTAATTTGTTTACTCTTAAGTAATGTTTTAAAAATTAGAACGGAAATTAAACTGATAATATAAGATATTTAAGATGTAAAAGGTTCAACTAGAATTACATCGTCATAAAAATATAAAGTTAAATTAAAAAATAGTAAATAAAAATTAATTTATTTATTTTAGTTCATAAGAACCTATTAATTTACAAAAATTAACTGATTAATTGATTAATTTTTAACAACAAAAATTATTAATTGTTAAAATAAATCGAACTGAAAAATTAAAAACCGAGCTCAAAATTAGACTTTACGATTGAACCGGTCAAATCGGCTTCATAAGGAAGCTATGAAAGTCATCAACAAATTTCGTTATTCAACTATCCTGTTATATTCTAGAAGAAGATAAATCAAAGACATGGAAATCAATTAGAAGCTTCCTTGACAACCATCTCAATCTTCGCTTTGCGTGTTCTTCCCTTATTAGCCGCCAATATATACATATAGATAACTTTTTATATACAATTGGTCGTTAGTCTAAGTTGAGGGGTTGGGTTTAGCTGAAAACCACCAAAACTCCGGCGTTGGCTGAAACTACTGTACGGCCATGGATCAGGTGCAGAAAATGCAGTTGCGTCAGAGTTACCGGAATCTCTGGCATACCGATCTCTTTAGCACCATCGTGGCTGATCCTCTTTGTATGTTTTTGTTCTTATAGTTTCTGTTGGGTTGCTGAGAAACAAACTGTACTTTGTTTGGTTGCTGTGGAACTAGAGAGAGAGAGAGAGAGAGAGGCTGAAGTTCACTCGATTTTAGTTTTGGAAATTGATACAGAAATCTTCAGTTCAGCTAGCAGGATTTATTTATCGGATTAAATATATCTGATCAATTTCTTTTTCTCTTTTTCAATATGCAGATTGCTGCTTCTCAATGCTTTGGTAAGTTCTGTGATGATTCAGAAATACTGTGTTAATTCCACAATTGATGAACTTGTTCATGTTAAGTAATCAGCTAATATTACTAGCGTCTGTTCATTTTTGCTTGAAACTAACATCGAATGTTCCAAAACTTCTGTATTTTGATTCTGGGAATTCATAATTCTCTGTCAAGTTGAGACCCTGTTCTCTGGTACTGTTGTAATCTTCTATTGCGAACTGCTGTCCTTTTTTGTGGCAAAAATTTATAATGCTACGAAGCCTTATTCTTCACCAAGATTGCATTAAAGTTGTGTTAAACTCCATTAGATACCCAGTGGAAGATATATATTACATAGAAAAAATTTGAAACAGAAGTGTTAAAAGGTAGTGGAAGTTCCTCTTTCCCTCAGGAGATTACAATTAGAATATAGTGAGCATGTGAACTTAATCATCAGATTGATTAATTTTTGTTAAATTTTTAATGGTTTTAGTGGACCATGTTCTTCATACATGCTACGGAAACGTGCACTTTACAACGACATGTCAAGGTAATTGTGATCTCTACTTGAGCTTGTTGATTTCTCAATCAAAAGCAAAGCATTTACGAGTTTCTTTGTTTATTTCTTGTAGATATGTCTGTTGCGCCGGCTATTGTCCGTGCAGTGGAAGTTGTGGAGAAAAACATTGCCCTGAATTGTGTCTTTGCACTGAGGTACGACATCAGATCCTGTTCCATCTTATATCGGATTGCGGATTATTTCGGACTGCAATATCGAAAGAACAGAATGACTTTTCTTAGCTGTTTACTGAATTTTACAGGTGTTCTGTTGCTTCTCCAATTCAGTTGCTTCAACACGTTTTATGCTGCAAGATGAGTTCAATTTACAGACGACAGCATGTGACAATTGCATCATAGTACTCCACCCCCTCTCTCTTCTGAATTTAGAACAATGTTGCTTGGACAATCATGGCGGCTGTTTAACATTGCTTTCTGTGGCAGGGTTTCATGTTTTGCCTGCAGCAAGTGGCATGTATCTGCTCTTTAGTTGCTTGCATAACTGGAAATGACAGTATTGAGGACCTTGCTAACTTGTTGAACCGCTTGGCGGATTTAGTTTTCTGCACGTAAAGCTCTTAACATCTTTTTCACTCACTCTGAGCAGAATGTTTAGAAATCTCAAAATTAATTCTTTGTTTTGTTCTGTTTCGACAGGGTTTGCGCTTGTATTCAGGTACGCAACCAAGAACAAATTGCCAGTATTTGTTATTCGTTGCCTAAGAGAACGTGTTACGAATTTGGAGTGTGTCCTAATTTATGTTGTAAAGTTACAAATCCAATTTTTCTCAAGACCAAAATGCCTAATTATGGTTGAACTTGAACAACTATATGGAGTTTTAAGAGTGTTGAAATGATTGTTTCCTTCTGCAACAAACCACAGACACAGCACAAGATTGAATTGGACAAAAGGGATGGCAAATTTGGGCCACAGCCTCCAATGGCAGTACCCCCTGTTCAACAAATGTCACGACTCGATCAGCCAATTCCTGCTAGTGTTGGATATGCTCCTCAATCACAACCAGCTTATGCACAATACCCTCCTGCCCCTGGATATTCTTCTCAGGGCTATCCACAACAACCTTATGGTTACCCACCTCCTGGTTATCCACAAGCTCAGGCATATCCTCCACCTGGTTACTCCAAGTGATCTTCTCTATTGGGATCTCTGTTAAGAGCGAAATCGTTATTTCCTTGTCAAGTTCATTCTGTTTCTATGTTTCACTTGTTCATTACGAGGCAGCTTAGTTCATAATAGTATTTACTATTCAGAGAAATTACATTTTGAAGGTAAAGAATAATTGGACATATCAACATTGATATCTCCAAGTAATTTATGATTGCCTGTATGCAACATGTTTGTTTTGTTTACTTTCATTTCTCAAAATTGTACAAGTTGATGAAAATATATACTTGACAAATTGTGAAGAATAATTTATAAATCACTTGACGAGTTGGTAATAAAATTAAAAATTATATATATTTAATCGAATTTAATTTAGGTTCAATTAGACTTCATACCGAACTCGAGCTACTTCTGGCTGTAATATGAGAGTAGGTAGTTGCCCACATTTGTCTATTAGCCCTCCAGGTAGTCTAACTTTCTAATTTCTAGTAATAAATCTGTATAGTGTAGGCTGCTCTTATTCAGAACCAAATCACCTGTCTCTTTTATTCTGTTATTACTCTGTTCTATGAAAATTCATCAATGTAATAAATAATAAAAAATTGAACGGAGTTAATTATTTCGCAAACTTTCCTTCAAACTTATTTGGCACCAACAAAATAAAAACAAGCAAAACCGAAATAATAAAAACACCAAAAATTTGATAACGCAGTTCGGCACACCTTGTCTACGTCTGCGGAGCCCTCATCTGGCTTAATCACTTTTACGAAAGTACAATAGATTTACCCAAGGCTTTACTGAGCCGACACCACTCAACCCTTGACACTATTCCACAACCTAACTACCTGTGAAAGAGTTTCACACCCAATAGTACGACCGCCTCGTACTAACCTCAACAGAGAATTTTCTCAACAGTATTTAATAATAAAGATAATTAAACGAACAACTCAAGTGATTAAAATAATAAAGAGCGAAAACTAAAATACACTTGAGATAGACAAGAACAACTTCCCGATAAGTTCCGCTCCACTGAAATAGATCTGAAAGTTGTCGCAATAACAATGGGCTAATCACTACAACACATCAAAGAAAACGCAGCACAAAACCATTCAACCCAAGTGATGTAATCCACATAAATTTCAGCGCAAAGATAACCAGTTGATTCTCACAATTCCTTCAGCTATATATATATGTACAATTCCTTCAGCTATATATATACGGAGACATGCTCAATTAACGCCTTTGCAAGACACCCACGCATACACCAAAAATTCCAGCAACAATATTATCTCCTATCCCTCAAAGCTGTAAACCCAAAAACCAATGTGAGCTATGATTTTCAAGTGAGTCATTAATACCCACTAAGCCTCCACCAAGTTATCTCACGCACGCACATCAAAAATATAACATGAGACAAATTTAAGATGTGTTATTCAGCTCAAAGTACTCATATGCACAGCCTGCAAAATCCTTTTTTACGTGACCACACTCACTCAACAATAAAAAGGCAGCAGATCAAATATTAAGTTTTTATCCTTATCACTTATGTATCTTAGATTTCTTTTTTAAATCAAATAGAAATCTACTTAGTCCATTATCTAATTGGACTTCTAATAAAACAAATTCACATAGATACCATATCCTATTAGCTATTTGGACTTCTAATAAAACATAAAATTCACCTCTTATATGTCCAATTTAAAATGTCAAAATCAAACAAAGAATATATAAAATATATTCTAGCATTAAGGGAGCCATTGAATCAAAGAGATGGCGGGATAAAATTCTGTGTTCTTACATCCAATTCGCACTTAGTATTATGTACTTAATAATCATGGACGGATAAGAAGCAATGCTTTTAATACAATACAAGTTGTAGAACTGAAAAACGAGTTTTGCCAACTTAATCACACAAACTTCAAACTAGCCAGAAAAGAAAGAGAAAAGAAAAGTATCAGAGCTTGAAGTTGGAGCACTGGCTAGCAGGCAACTGTAGTGTGTGAGTGAAGGACATCCTAGAAGAAGCCAAATCAAACTCAAGTAGATGATCCTGCAATTGATATGCCCCTATAACTATAGGAGTAGTTGGTATTGGAGCTTCAGCGCCGTCGAGGAATGCCAAGCATGACAAACCATGTCTTATCTCCACAACCGAATTAGCCCCATACAATTTCCACTGCACATTCTTGTTCTCGAACACGAATGTAATGTCGGGGACAACCAGCCCAAGACCCGACATCATGGGAACTTGACTTGTCGCATAGCATTCAGTGAAAGGGGCTACAGGTGCGACCTTGGTGACGTTGTAGACAGCAATCCCCTCATCAAACGCCTTCACAAGAGCCTGGAAGATTGATCTCTCGAGTGTGGTATAAGGGACGACGGTGGATATTTTAGTTCCTCCTTTACCATTTCTGTGGAATTCAAGCAATTTGGTGTCTATGGTAATGGGTTTTTCGTTCACAAGGATTGAAGTGACCTTGACGAAGTGGTCAGGCGATGGTGGTCCTCTGATCTGAATATCTGAACCTAAAATGGTATTGGGGTAGAGTCTTGTGTGTGTAAATCGAGATGACAAGTCAATGAATTCGGATGTATTGTAACTTGTGTAAAACAAGTAGGGAGTGTCTCCAAAGAAGATGACACCGTCGGATTCGGAAGATGTGGGTAGGCAAATGGCGAATTTACGTCTAAAGCTACCACCGAAAGATGATGAAAGCTGCATTGGCATGCCAATAGCAAATCTTCCAAGTCCAAGCATACCCTTTGTGCCACTAACGAGATTGCTTATGTCCCATGCATTTGCACAAGCAAATATGAAATTAGGAATCGTGACTTGGGGTCCTGCCTTTTTCCCGTCGGTGGATCGGAGAGCAATTGTGTCCCCGGAAATCTCTCCCACTTCAGTCTTCCCGTGGACCGTTTCCACAGACACAACGTAACAAGTGTTGTTGTGGCACCTTGGCGAGATATCGAGGTTTGGGTTGCATCTAGTGATACAACCGCGAGTGTTGGCCACTGAGCATGCGGCTGAGCCACAAGGGCTCGGTCTGAAGGTGGAAGAATCGTAACCCTCGTTGCATTTCATCCAAAAATGCTCCCCCCCAACATCAACTACAAGGCTTTTCTCTACAAGTGGTGTTCCTACACTGAGTTTGGTCACGTATTGGAGAGTGGCAGAATCTTTAGAAACTGAGAGGATTAGAGCTTTTGGCTTTGAAGACGCATCTGCGTTGCAGAGACTGATGCAAACAACGAAGGAGAGAAAGATTAGTTTAGGTGTAGAAGCCATTGATTGAAGGAAAAATGTAGTATCTCTACCAAGAGAAGAAGGAAATGTGCGTTTGTGATGAGAAAATGGAGAATGCGTAAGAATGTTTATAAGGGCATTGTGGATTGGACTAAGCAGCCATATGTGACCTTCGTCAGTGTACTGCGTACAAGTTGATGAGGTTGGCAAGAGAATTGAAGACGTCAAGTGGCAGATGTAGGTAGTCGAGTCAAACAATACGCATTGTATAGTTGGTTCTGAGCTGCTTCTCATGTCATGACACACGGTCGGGTACTCGCAGGCCATGTTCTGGTTATTACTTCCAAGTTTTATTGAGATTTGAAGTATCTTATCTTATCCCAATTCGATCAAAAATTTATCTAAACATGAATTTTTATTTTTCTTTTTATTTATAAATTATAATTTTTAAAATTAGTAACACAAATTTAAATATATAAATTAAAATTTGGCTCGAAGTCATTCATATCAAATTTAAGATAAAATTTATCTATTTTCATTGCTGTTATTGGTTACATGTGGTCCCGGTTTGCACTTTGTAGGATTTAGAAGAGATATAAATTAATTTTTATTGAGTAGTTTAAATAAAATTCAGTCTAATAAATATTACAGATTAAAAATAAATAAATAGAGGTCCCCTTTTAGTTGAGAAATGAATTTACTAAAGATATTTTAAGTAGCCGCACGAGATAGGTGACACCATGAGCTCTTGACGAGGCATTCCAATATGCTTACTCTTTATCTCTAAGGAAAATTCATATTACTCTGTGTAAAATGTAGTACGTAATGAGAATTTAGTTACGTATCCCAAATCGAACGTACAAGGGCAATAAATGAATAAATGCAGAAAATATCTTATTTCGGTTCTAGAATTTTAAACGAGCTTTCTGAACTGAAATGAGCGTGAGTCCATCGTCTCCTTCATGGGAACTGCTCACGGGACATGGTAAAGCCTTTTTACAGTTTTTCCAAAATGTAAGCTATCTTAACGAGTCGGAGAATCCTTATACTTACGAATGACATGAGCAACTGCAAGAGACCTTAATCTTTATATATAACTTCCATATCAAGTTTCCCCATCACAGGTCCGATATGAGTTTAGTTCACACTGATCAGGATCCATTTTCTTCCTAAACTTCTACCCATTGACTTAGATCATTTATTGGGCTACTTTATTATCTTTATGCGGATCAAATTACGTAACTTAACAGATGAGTTATTGAAAAACCGAAAAATGCAATTAAATGTTGCCCAACTTTATGGGAAAAGTAAAAAATGTCCAACATCCCCCTAGACAATACTTAATTGCAATATTGATTCAAATTTAAAACTGTTTAAAAACTCGGTTAAATCACGTTACTGTATTATTCGACTAGGTTTAAAAACAAAACATTCGATCCAAAGATAACTAAAGTCCATCATTTCATCCTACAAGGCTTTCGATACTGAAAAGTATCAAATGTATGTGTCATGTGTGACACAAATCTAATACAATCATACATATCTAATACCTCACTAACATGAATGGAAAAATGAAGTTTGGTAAACTAAGATGATACATGTATGATCTAAATTATATCATCTTCGTTTGTAGGATTCGATTTCTCCAAACTTTATGCTAAATTGCATATGCTAAATAGTATTAGAGAAATCATGTTTTCTCTCACCGAATGCTAAACATCATTAGAGAAAACTTGTTCTTCTCACCAAATGCTAAATTACATCAGAGAAAACTTTTATGTTCTCTAACTGAATGTCAAATTGCATTAGAGAACCTTTATGGGATTAAATTCTTATATCCCTTATGTCATGTCAAAATGGATATTCGTACTAAATTATTTGTGTTCCAATGACATAGGCTCAAGGTCAATCTATATATATGCCCAATGACTTTTAAAATGCTTAAGATTGACATAGATCTTAAGACTTTCATACGTATTATGACAATGTACGATACAAGTATTATTGAGGATAAACGATGATCATTTTTATTGATGAACCACCATACTGTCATAAGACATCAAATTTATAAATGGACAAATGTACATGGAGCAAACATAATGATCCCCTAGCTAACAGTGTCTAAGGACTTCAAACACCTATACTGTATACTTGTCTCTCAAACACAAGTGGGCGAAGTCCTTTAGTTAAAGGATCAGCTTACATTTCCTCAGCCCTCAAATGCTCTAAAACTTAATGTCACCTTTTCGTATTAACTTCTTTATGGTTAAATATTTAACCTCCAAATGCTAAGACCCTATGATATTTTTTGTTATTACTAAACAACATAGCAGGAAGATTATCACAGTATAACCAAATGGATCTAGCTACTGAATCAATTACAGACAACTCAGAAATCAAGTTTCTGGGCTAAACTGCCTATGAAGCAGCCCTATAACATGCACTCTGCATGCATGGTCGAGGACGTCTCACATGTCTACTTGACACTCTTCCACGACATTGTACCATCTGCAAACATAAAAATGTAACCTTAAGTGGACTTTCGATTAACTGGAAACATAGCAAAAATTTGAATCTGCATTCCTTACGAGGTTTAGACTGTTGACTTTTCTATATGTCAACATATAATCCTTGGTTCCCTTTAAGTTTCTCAATACTCGCTTGACAGCATTTCAATGGTCTACACCTGGGTTAGCCAGATATTGACCTAACAATCTAATAGTAAATGCAATGTCTCACTTAGTACTTACCCAAGCATACATCAGGTTACTAATCACACTAGAACATGGAACATTCCTCATAGCCTCTCTCTTTACTTTATTCTTTTGACATTATGTCAAAGATCATCTCTCACTATGAGAGATTGGTGTTACAACAGGTTTACTATCATCTATATTAAACCTTCGTAACACTTGCTCAATGTATGCACTTTGTGAGTGGCCTAATGAGTGTTGAGATTTGTCCTAGTGAATTAGCATACCTAGGACAAAGATGTTTTATCAAGGTCCTTCATATTGAAATACTTGGCCAAAAGTTGTTTAACCTCATGTAATATAGTTAAGTTATTTAATGTGAGCAATATATCATTCACGTACAATAATAGGAAGATATAACTTTGCTCTCCTTGACCTTATAATACAAGCATCTTTCAATTTTATTTCCCATGAAATTGAAAGAGGTCACAACTTCATCAAGTGTAAGGTATCACTTTCTGACTTTTGGGAGGTTTGATATAAACCATATATTGATTTTCTTATCATAAAAACCATGTCAGTTCTATCTGGATCATGAAATCCTTCAGGTCGTTCCATATAGACCTCTTCATAAAGGTCTTTATTCAGGAAAGCGATTTTGATAACCATATAATGTAACTCTATATCATCATGAGTTACAATTGCCATAATCACTCAAAATGTATTCTACGAGGATACAGGAGAAAAGGTAACATTAAAGTCAACCTTTCTCCTTGAGTGAACCTTCAGCAATTGAGCGAGCCCATAAACCGCTGAACTTTATCCCGAAATCCTTTAGGTCTTGAAACTCATTTATAACTGACAGGTTTGCAATTCTGTTGCAAATCAACCAACTCTCAGACCTTATTATGCTTTATGAATTGCATCTCGTCCTTTATTGCATCCCACTACAAATCCACATTGGGTCCAAAAACAACTTCTATATAAGTAATTAGATCCGCAACATGCCTAATATCATAGTCTTATGCCTAATAACATAGTCTTATTCACCAAATGGACTATGAAATCAGATGGGATAGCAAGTCATCTCACTCTGGTGGATCTCCGCAATTGCATTAGATCTTGTACCCCCAGGAACCTCTATGTGTACAGGTATGAATTCCTGTTCCTGTACAGGCACGGTACTAAGACCTAGATCCACCAGATCTGACTGTATGAGTAGCAAGCACATAATAACTGTAGTATCCTTCCTGCTATCATCTAAAAAGTCAAAGGGCCCATCATCATCATAGACATCGTATTCCAAAAACTTAGTTGTTTATGATTCGATTATTCTGGTCCCTCCTTCTCTACAGTAGAATATGTAGTCTATAAAGTGGTCAAGATATTCTACTAAATAGTAATAAGCAGAACGATCATGCAATTTGTCTAGATAATTAGGTAGATTAGTCATGTTCTGCATTGACTTCTTCATGTCCTTTAAGGTCATCAGGTTACGTCTTTCGACAACACACCATTTTGCTCAGGACTACTCGACATAATAAACTAAGTCACTATTCCAACTAATTCCATATATCTAGCAAACAGACCTTTTCAAGTGCTAAAATACCATGTTTGCCGTGATATTCTCCTTCACAATCAGATCTGACTATCTTGATGAATTTTTCCAATTGATTCTCAACCTTCAGTCTTTAAATAAGAACACATAAACTGTAATGGGAATAATCATCAACAAATATCATAATACATTTAGAATTGCACAATGCAACTGTATAAGGTCTTCTGATATCCGTATATATTAGACCCAAAAAGCCAGAAACATGAGTTGACCCTTTTCCTCATTTTAGTTAACTTATCCTTGCAACAGTTAACATACGTTTCCAGATCATCATAATCTAGAATTGAGAGAATGCTTTCCTCAATCTATCTCTCAACTTTAGCTCTAGAAATGTGGCTTAAACTTTATGTCACAGCATGTATGACTCTTCCTTTATCAAGGCTGTCTTTCTTGACTTGTTTGGTAAGATACGAAGAAGCATATATCTAATTCAAGGTAAGACACATTCTATATAAACCATATGACAAGAAAGTTGTATCATTATGTTTTGCATTAAACAACAACTATACAACAAAAGGATTAAATACAAAATGTGAACTTTCTTTGTCCAAAATTGATGCAAAGATCAAATATAAAATGTGCTGTGTAAAACCAAAATGAACCTTGCAGCAATGTTCAGTACATACATTCCTTATAGATATTACATCTGCGTTTTCATTGTTGTCAAACATCAATTTCTCTTTCCCTTTATTTGGCTCTATCATGAATATGAACCCCTACATTACAGAGTATCTTGATCAGATGCTTCACTATCTAGTCATAAAGAACTTAATGTGACTATTACAAAATTAGATTTGTAAATTGATAGGCCAAGGAGTTACCTGATGGTCTCAGTCTTTCCTTCCAAGCTTTACACTATTGGCTTATTTATATCCGCGTGACCTTTACCAACACTGGATTGACCAGCACTAACATGTGGAGATTTGACTTTCTACCTTTGATCTTAGCAGGCTTCACCTTTGCCTTCCCTTTAGTTGCTTCGAGGGCTGTAAGAGTAGCAAGCTTAAGTTTCTCCTCCTCAGCAACACAATAGGCAATCAAAGCATTGAAGTCCCATTCCTTATCCAACGAATAATATGTCGTCACCAGATTACTAAACTCTAGAAGGAGTGTATTTAGAGTCTGTTGAATTATGAAGGCATTAGGAAGATGAATATTTAGTAGGGGTGTTCAAGAAAACCCGCGAACCCTCGAACTGGACCTAAACCGCATGAACCGAACCTGTAAATAAGGTTAACCGAACCTGAGTTCAGGTTCAGTCTGAACCGAACCTGAAAAATCAGGTTCATGATTCAGGTTCAGGTTTCTAACTTGCAGTTCTAGGTTAATCGAACCTAAATCGAACCTATAGCAATTAACCGAACCGAACCTGATTTATAAGTTTAGGTTTAAACCTGAACCTGAAACACCCAAAAAACCTATCATATATTTAGATATAATTTAAGAGGATATTAATA
>JAOSBL010000211.1:3583754-3597676 GCA_027568915.1 Erythroxylum roraimae
ACATATTGGATTAATCTTTGATGAATTTTATATGCATACTTTTATGAATAATTTGTATTTGTTTTCACCAATTTTTTTAATAATTTTTTATCATATATATTGATATGAATAGGTTTTGGTTACCCTGAGAACCGAACCTGAAAATAGGTTAACCGATCCTGTAGGTTCTTTAGGTTCAGGTTCAGGTTCAGGTTCGTGAAATTGTCGAACTTGACATTCAGGTTCAGGTTCAGGTTATTTATGAATGAGTCAGGTTACCCTACCATGAACACCCCTAATATTTAGCATCTTCAGTCTACTATGAAGGTGGATCATTATTGATATGTACTCCATCACTTTCCCTTCTCCCGTATACCTCATGGAGAATAATTCTTTTATCAAGGCACTTATCTCAACATTAGGTGAGACCACGTACTTTTAGGAGACATTATGTAGCACCCCACTCCCGCAAGATATGTACCCGACATCAACTGTGATATCTGAATCCGTGCCCCGCGAGGGTGGCATGCTAAAACACTCAGTCAGTCAAATATCAGTATAAATTTTTTCTTTTTTTAAACTATAAACACAATATGCGGAAATCGATACTCAAATTGGGCCCACTTTCCTTTATAAGCATTTTCAATAGCCATTTGGGCCCTTTCACAAATACAAAACACTTTAGTCGTTTCAGAATACAAATTTATACAAAAAGTTGTGGAATATACAATTCAATACAAAATAAAGAAATGCAATGCAGATGCGAATTGATCACGACCTCTATCATTCACTTGAATGCTGTAGGTATACTCCTGTTGGCCTAACGGGGTATTCTTCTGATCCTGAAAAATATTTGCAAATTTTGGGTGAGTTTAGCGAACTCAATGAGTGACCATCATCAATGGCTCACCCAATCACGTAACACATAAATCACATTTCACAATATTTCACACTTCACATTCAATTTCACACTTTACATTCAATACACTTAATCATTCATATTATGTATATGCAGTGCACATGAGACTCACTTTCTATTTCTTACTTTGTTGTGATCGAAGGCTTGAACTGTCCCATATAGGGCGCATTGATAACTGTCCCTTATCCGCTTGGGGGATACAGAGCTCATTAAACATTGAGCCTGAAGCTCTGATTCACTTTTGAGCTCGAAGCTCATTTTCACTCGTTGAGCTTTAAGCTCTGATCGGTGACTACTCTAGTCACAATAGCCATCCATTCAATCACATTCATATATCATCGGACTGTAGTCCGACATTCAACATTAAGTTGATAATCACATTTTCACTTACATGCAAATGCTCATTCAAAACACATTTATCATCAAGTTATGTACACTTAGTTCATCTTATTCACATACAAGTAGCACTTCAATATCCAAATCAATCATTACAATCATCGAAACTTCTGTCTGGAAATCAATACAATCATTCACATTCATAACATCATCCAGTAGTCAATTAATACAAAATTCAAATAAAACAAACAGTGAAGTGAGACCATCTTGGTCTACTCATAGTACGCTCCAGATTAGCATTTGCTTACAAATTCTGGAAATGCCTGAATGCAGACACTTAACCTACACAACCCATTTATGTAAGACACACATTGCATACTTATTAATAATTGCACACTTATAAGCATTTATTTATACTCAAATGTATAAATGGACTATATACAATGCATGCTCAATGACAATCATGGATACTGTAACAAACTTCATATCTGATGCTCATTCTCATTTCATAACTTAACCACTCATCAATTCTTTAAATCACAACCAAATCAAAAATCTATCATTTTTCATGATCATCCAAAAACCAAAACACTCACGCATTTCATCACATTTTCTGCACTTCTTCACTTTCAATTTTTCTGCATTTCTAACTTTTGTATTTTCTTCATTTATTCCTCTAACTATCACTTCAATCGTTCTTTCACATCATTACACATTTTCATTCAACTCCAAAAGCTGGTTTAACACTATCCCATAACATTTCAGTCATCAAATCCAAAGAAAATCACCATGTACGGCACACTAAATCTCCTCACTCGTTTTCCAGAAAATAAGAATATCACTGTTCTTAACCATTTAGCAGTGAACTAACGATGCATGCTTCATTTCATGCAAAAAAAATACATAATCATAACAAGCTTACTTGTTTGAAGCTGCAATATCTGCAAAATTACGCAACCCTAATCCCTCATGCACCCACACACATCAACTTGAAAGTTGACAGGGAGGTTCGGTTTTTCTTAGGATAGAAGAAAGAAATATCAAAGTGGAAGTGATGACAAATAGAGAAAAGCAAGATTTAACTTTGGTGAATATTTGATGAAAAACTCTGTGTTAGAGGAACTCCAAAGAAAGAAGGATAAGGACAAGGACAGCAACTTGTCTTTCACGATTATTAAAGCTTAACTTTAAAGTCTGGACACCTGTCCATTTCTTATCCACTCATCCATTTCCCTTCATTAAGACTTACTTAAGTAAGATATGTACTTAAGTTTAAAACTCAATAATACCACTGCAAATCACAAGTTATAACCTATTAAATCACTTCCAGATTTTTTCTTAAAACATCATTTCGAGTCAACTTTGCATGCTCTTTCTGACCCCGATACTGAAGTTATTTTGCAACACTTTCTTCTAGAAGCATGTTCCCTTATGTCTTATGTCTCCGTTGACACCAACATCATTCAATTTGGTTTAGTGATTTGAAAGACATACTTCAAATATTTCCGGACTTGTCCAAAACAATATACTATGCACAACTTCCATCCAAAAGTTGAACATCTTAGAAACTGAATCATAATTCGACTTATTCAGATGACTTGTGGTCCTATGTCTCTAGTTTACTTCAAATTAAAAATAATCTCATTTGAAATCCTATAGATCCAGATATAATCAAAACACTGAAGTATATTCAGTAAAATAATCCTATTTCACTGTTCCAATAGATCCCACACTTTCACTTGATCAACCTTTTTCTTTCGGGGCAACTAGCATAACTTTGGCTATAGGTATCAGATCAAGGTCAGTGTTGGACAGTTTGAAAGAGGACTTATAGGTCTATAACTTTTATTGAAGGCAAATTCTATCGTCTAAAGAGTCAAATTTGGGTTAGACGATACAAAATGAACAGCACACAGAAACTGTATTACAATTTGCATGACTCTCTCTAGAGATATCAAATCAAGTAGTTTTTTAGATGGTTACAAAGGGGACTTCAAGATCTACAACCTTCATGAAGACCTTGAAGACAAATTCTATCATTTGTAGGGTCAAAAGTGGGACCAGACGATAGAAAATGAACAGTACACAGAAGCTGTTTTACAATTAGCATAACTCTCTCTAGAGACATCGGATTGAGATCATCTTAAGACGGTTTCAAAGAGGACTTTAAGATTTAAAACTTTCAAGAAGACCTTGAAGACAAATTCTATCTTCTAGAGTGTCAAATTTGGACCATAAAATGTTTTGGTCAACATAAGATGAAGCAGAAAGTCAACCTAAGATGAAGGGTGAGACGAATTGAGAAAAACAGACGAAGCACAAAGCAGACGAAGGGAAAAGCAGATGAATCGAAAAGCAGACGAAGCAAAGAACAGAAGAATGCAGAAAAGCAGACGAATACGAAAAAGCAGATGAATGGAGTCAGCTTAAGACGAAGCAAAGTCTTAAGACGGAATGACATCATCATAGACGATATGATGTCATCACAGACGATATGACGTCATCACAAATGAAGCGTCTTTACAGATGATACAACTTTACAGACGAATCATCCTTACAGACGATACATCTTCACAGAAGATATGACGTCATCACAGACGATATGATATCATCATAGACGAAGCGTCTTTACAGACGATA
Organism: Erythroxylum roraimae; assembly: GCA_027568915.1. Lineage (NCBI taxonomy): Eukaryota > Viridiplantae > Streptophyta > Magnoliopsida > Malpighiales > Erythroxylaceae > Erythroxylum > Erythroxylum roraimae. The sequence goes on from JAOSBL010000211.1 coordinate 3,587,629, forward strand.
CAACTTTACAGACGAATCATCCTTACAGACGATACAACTATGCTCCTAAGCATCCCCCTTATAAGGACTATAACTTTCTACTCCACTATCCAAAAATTCCATACTATATATTCTCAGTAAACTTCTCCAACGTATTTTCCTTCACTAAATTTAACACTGAAATTTTTATTTCTAGTCTTTCTACTCCATTTCATTCTACTCAATCAGTATAACCGCAATTCTTAATCTATCCCATTACTATTCAATATACCCAGAATGCCAATGAATGCATGTACAATTATTTTTATGTGTGTAAAGATTCAAATTCACATGCATGTATGCTGACATTTTGCTGAGCATGAAATGCAAATTTTTCTAACTCACACATTGTTATTCTCTCCATTATTGAAATCTAAATTCTAACCCTTAATATGGGGACAGGATATTACACATTATGAAGAAGTTCCTTCGCTATGTTTATGTCTAGAAGTCCACTAAGCAAATGGTCAGGTATGAATCTTTTAATGGTCATCAAACATGATCTATTAGTAGGGATGTCAAAAAGGGCCCGGCCCAGCCCGTGGCCATACCGTTACTTCAACAACGATGTCGTTTTTGACGTTTTACTTATTAAAAAAATGGTGGGCTGGGTTGATCATACCTATCCCAGCCCGTCTTGTCGAGGGTCGAACTTGGCCAGGATCAACTCGGGCCTGGCCCAAGCTATTGACATCTTTGTCTGTTAGATCGATCCCAGGCTGCATAAGCTGCTTTTTGAGCTATTGAGATCCTGCATGTAGGTTGAGATGTTCTATTTGTACGTATGGCCATATCGATTTCAATCATCTCTATAGCATTCAATACATCCTCTGTCCACTTCTTTGTATTGAAACCGACCAGGGTTTCAATGGTGACACTAATATTGTTGACATAAAAGCTGACTGTAGAATAACAATAGAAAGATCAACACAAATACAAGATAACAACGATACTTAAAGCCACTAAATAGTAACTGTACCGAGAATCTGGTAACACATATTATGAAACACCTATGGGATGCATACGTAATATATGCAACTAGACCTTCACATAAAAGCTATCAGAGTACAAATCATCAACTCTTATGATGCTACCACTTGTGGGCGAATAGATCATTCAAGCAATGACTTTCCTCCATCTAATGCCTTTATGCACATCTCAAAATCCCATGTAAGGCTAACATATGTGTGCAAAATAACTAAACATAAAACTAGAGACATCCCCAAACAAGCAAGCAGAACAATTCAAAATACTGACTCAAAAGGCCACTGTGGTGACTACAATCTCATCAGCGCCCAAAAGGTCCAAAAACACAAGGGATACATCTTTATATTATCCTCACATTCTTTATGGGCATATGATATGTGACAATGTAACATCAATAAATGCAAAACCTGAATGCACAATCTCATTGTCACATACTCATGTTGAAGACATTCTTTGAAAACCTTATTTGAGACTTTCATAGCGAAAAAATCTCATTATAGTGCCTACCCTGCATTACCAAACACTAAACCGATCACCCGAGACACAAGAATCTCATGTATCTCTCTTATGGCAAGTTCGTTGCAGGAAAATTCACTAAAAATGGCTTTAAAATGTCTTAATTCCTTTTCCGAGTGACTATCATACGATCTCAAACATTGAACCTGAGACTCGACACACCAAAACTTGAAGTATCTCCCTCATGTGATGTCTGAAGCATGAAAATTTACTTGAAATCGACTTCAGAATGCCTTAATTCCTTTTTCTAAAGTTAAATTTTAATTTATTACTAACGTAATAAATCTAGAAAAATGGAAAAACTCACTTTATAAGTTTCCCAGACCTGAAAACTGACTCAAAACATCCCGGGACAACCTTACGGAAAATCTAAAAAGATTTTATTTTTTATTTTCCGCATGGTTGACATTAACGCAGCTGTTGACGTCGGCACGCACGTGCTAGAGAAGGGCGCTTGTCGCGCAAGCGTTGTGACGCGCAGACACCCCCACCGACACTGGCACACTTGCCAAACACACTTCTGATCAGCGTCTAAAGTGTGTAACATGCGCTAGATGAGTTGCCCGTTCCCCGCTACTATTCACCAGTCCCGACGATGGGATGCACCATTAAGGGAAAATGGCAATTTTCGGCAAGTTTTGGATCAGATTTTCGTGGTCCTAGCCTCGTTTTCACCTTGTTTCTCAAGGTTAAAGACATTTATACCAATTTCATGCAATAATAAGCAAGAAAAAAAATCAAAAAACGGAAGTTAACTCTCTGAAAACCTTACGGAGAAAAAAAATGAAAATATCTTCATTTTTAACCACCCAATCACATTATCGCTCTAATACCACATGTAATACGTAACGTGACCTTAGTTACGTATCCTGAATCGAACGTGAAAGGGCAATAAAAAAAGAAATGCGAAAAATACCTTATTTCGGTTCCATAACTTCAAACGAGCTTTTCGAAGCTGAAACGAGCGCGAATCCGCAACCACCTTCACGAAAACTACTCACTAGACGCAGTAAAGCCTTTATACAATTTTCTCAAAACGTAAACTCTCTTAACGAGTCAGAGAATCCTTATGCTTACGAATGACATAAGCAACTGCAAGAGACCTTAACCTTTATATATAACTTCCGTATTAAGCTTTCCCATCACAGACTCGATATGGGTTCGATCCACACCGATTGGGATCCATGTTTCTCCTGGACTTCAATCCATTGACTTAGATCATTTATTGGGCCACTTTGTTATCTTTATCTGGATCAAATTACGTAATTTGGCTGATGAGATATTGAAAAACTGAAAAATGCAATTAAATATTGTCCAACTTTATGGGAAAAGTAAAAAAATGTCCAACATAAAAATCTCAAAGTTGATAAAATGGGAGCATATTTGAACATCTATTGCGAGTAGGGTTAGGCCGGAGCCTGGTCAACCTAGGCCTGATCAAGGCATGAGACGGTCCAACTCGAGCCCAACCCTGACTCGGTCCATTTCGATCAATTTTTTTATTTTTAATTAAAATAGAAAATGATATCATCTTTTACAATAATTATCGAGCCTTAGGCTGGGCGGAGTTCGAACTGAGCCCGACCTAAGGCTCGGTCAACACAGACCTAACTTGTTGACCTTAGGCTAGGTCGAGCTCAGTTGTCATCTCTAATTGCGAGTATTTAGAGCATTTTGTTCATCTTTCTTACATCAAATCCTTATTACAATTGCAATTCAATTTTTTTTATTTTTTAATGTGTGTATTAATAAATACATATTATTTTTAAAATTTTGTATTAAATAATACTTTGACCCTGTTTGACAATCAGCAGATTGCATTAATTGTTAGCTGGTTCTATCAACGGTTAGCCAACTGCAGATTAATATAGTTGATTTGACCAGTGGATAATATTAGCCGTTTGTTTAAAGATATTTGATAAAATTAGATGTTTATTATTTGCTGTTTATGTGTAAAATGACTTATGAGAGTATGACTTAAAAAAATTTATAAGGACATGAGTATTAAGTATTTATATCTTAGTATTTCTTTAAATATTTTCATAAGAATTTAGAAAGAACAAAAGAAGTCAACCATATCATTTTCTCCAATATCTTCCATCGATCCTTAAGAACACTGAAAACCTTCTCAATATAACTTCTCAATAATGAATGAGTTCGATTAAAAACTTTTCGAAATCCTCTTGAATTGACAAGGGCTCTTGGATTGACAAGAGCCAAATGAAAAACTTGAAAGATCACTAAAATGCCACTAAAAATAAGCTTGAGAAAGAATTCGGTCAGATCACACAAGGAGTTTTTCCTTAAATACAGCATCAACGAGGTTAATATGAAATTGAGTATTTAAAATTGATATCGATTTAATTTTTAATTTAAGGAAATATAAATTTTGTCATTTTAATTTTAATTGTTTAAATTTAAAAATTGAAACTATATTTTTCAATATATTAAATTAAAAGAAATTTTTTAAAAGATTATTTATATTAATCTCTTAAAATTTAAACTTAGATAAAAATAATTAATTTAAATTTGACTTATTAATTTTAGATTAAATTAAATTGAAAAACGTAATATACAAGTGATAATAATATTATATACTAAATATTGATATAAAAAAAAAGGATATCAATTGTTACATTACTCCTTTTGCATAGCCAAGCACAACAACTTCAGTATTTAATTGTGATATCCCCTTGATTCCGATAAGCATGTTGCAGGCCCAGCATAGCTCGAGCGCCACTTTCCGAGCCGTCGAGTAGAAACGTTGGTGCACAAAGGAAGAGAGAGTCAGTCAATTTAGGCTGCTGGATCCGATTTTGAAGAATGAATGGCTAACACATCTGCTTTTGTTGCCAATTAGTGAGGCTGCGCTGGTGCAGGTACATCACAGGTGCGATGATTTGTAACAGTCTAGTAGAGAAACACCTTTTGACCCCAAGATCAGGACCCATTTGTGCGAAGAACTAGAGGTTGGATCAATCAACTGGGGGCTCGGCGAATGGATAAAGAGACGGGACTAGAGGTACAATCAACCCAGAGAAAAGGGCCACCCAGATCAAGCACAAGCTTGGAGGGTATAATGGATTGCCATGGTAAAGTTTCTTCAAGAAGTGACAACTTGAAAGAGTCTTTTGTTACAGGAAGAACAACAGAACAGCTTCTTAGATACGAGATTTGCTTGTAAACGGGTAACAAGATATAATAATGAACACAAACGAAGCACAGGGTGAAGAAAAAGCAAAAGAAAAGTGGTTTATACATAGAGCTAGCACGATTCTAATGCTTAATTTTCTAGTTACTAGTCCAAAAGTTGAAAATTTTGGATACACAAAGGGTCTTTCTCCTTGAAGCTTTGGCTTATCAAACTTTGAATCAGATGGGAAGGAAACTGAGAAACACATGCAAGTCCAACAAGTGCAGGATAACCATAACTATCAGAAACAACGCATTCTCAAACATTAAAAAGCAGAGAGATTGATCTGAATGAAGAGAGGCAAAAAGACTGCTCCGTATGAAAGCACATCAAACCAACATTGGTAGTAAGAAAAATTAAATTCAACAAACTTTGATTGATTGCTTATCACAGACTTTTGGTAACTTTAAGGCCTCAAAACATCAAGCTTGGAACAGAAATCCCAAACTCCAAAAAAAATTAAGCTTGATTGCTACTTTTGGTTAGTCAAAGAAAGTTAAGACGACCATGGCTACCTTAACTGTTGGCAGAAATTTGATAATGACAGCAGATTTAGTAAAGAAAATGATATATCACTTCTTCCGCTGGATTTGAGATTGAGAGAAAGAAAACAACTGATTATTGCATGTTTTGTACAAATGTTTGTAAAGATCTGATGACTAAATGATACTGTCTAACCAAGCCTTGAATTGTTAGCAGTACCTTTACCTTTAGCTTCCGTCTGAAACTATTTAACTATTAGACTCTGGCTGGTTTTTGCAGCACCGCTGACAAATACACTTCCGATTTGCCCGGTCCATTCGCATCTACTTTCTCTCCCACAACCCATTTGAGCTTTTTATATCCAAACCGCTCTATCAATCGAGTCAAAGTAGCCTTCTTCTCCTCATTGGCACAATAAAAGTTATCTAACCAAAACAAACCTCCTGCTCTTAAAATGCGATCTATATCAAACATCAAGAATTCCAATTTCTCAGGTTTAGACCCATCATCCAACCCACTCGACGCATGAATCAAGTCAAACACATTGTTATAGAAAGGGAACCTATGATCCAAACTCAAATACAAGGGGAAAAGCCCTCTTGCTGCAATAAAGTCACTAAATGGAGCATCAATATTCAGAGTGTTGGTGATCACAGTCACATTCCTTTCAGCCATTCTAGCAGCAAAAGTGCCAGACCCACCACCAATGTCAAATCCTATTCTGATTCCTCCACTTGCCAAAGCCAAAACATCATCCACAAGAAAATCATTCTTGCCCCTAGCTGTAACATACCTTTTGTTCTCATATCCATTAACGAAATCAAAGCAACCAGCACATTCTCTACTCAATTTCTTTTTATTCAAGCATTCAAAATTCTTGCAACCAAGTCCACTCCAAATAGCAATCTTATCACTAACAGGTTTCCAAAGGGATGTAGGAAAAGGGTACAGACCCACCTTAGGAGCAGACTTGGCAAAACATCTCCTTCTTGGCAGAGGCTCGCATCCACGCAAAATCAGCTTCTGGGCAAGACTCCAATCATCAGGGCACGGCCCTGAGACCTTGTAAGTCATGTATTGAGACAACAGATCAGTAGATTTCTCACAGGAGTGGCCTACGGCAGCCACCATTTCAGTGATCCCAGTTCTCGAATCCTTGCCGAGAGGTAGCTGGTGGTGTTGCAAAAACAATTTGAGCTCATTTGCAATATTGGGTCTTGAAATATCAATAGTTTCATATCCCAAAAGCTCTTTCTCCATCTTAGCAAGCTTCCTTTGAGAAGAACTAATCTGCCTCAGGATCAAAGACACCTGCTCTGAGACTAAAGATAGGTTCTTGTTGTGGGTGGCGTGATCTGGTTGGTGCTTGGGAGAGGATGTGAAGGCGTATAGAGCAAAAAGGTTAGTTGTGACAACAGAGAAGATCATCATAAGATTCACTGCAGATGACCAAAAAGTTCCCTTCTTGAATCTTGCTGTTCCATCTCCAATGTTTAGAGAGACAGAACCCATATCGCTCCTCTCGTGATTCTCACAGAGGAAGAACAATGACCGACGGAGAAGGGGAAAAGCGTGGGAGGAGAGTCAGATTCGAGAAGCTATCTCTATATAAAGCTAAATGCGAGTGGATGTGGAGATAGTTTACTGGGAAAAGTGAGTGTGACTCTTTTAAGTATGAAAGCTATTATTATTACACAGGTTGTTTTGCCCATCTTTTTACAAGACAAAAGAACACGTCAACTCCTACCTTTTCATTTCTCAAAAAAAAAAAAAAACTACCTTTTCAACGGCTAAAACAGTCAACACAAGAGTGAGTGAGTGATGACAAGGATGGGTGGACTAATTGGTCCAGATTCTTCACTTAAGATTTTCTCCTAAAAAGAAGGTCTTGAGTTCGAGTCACGCTAAAGGAGGAAAAATAGGCATGTTCTTATTAATGATCCTCTAGCTCCCTGGGCACAGCTCCTTGATCGGATCAATTGCGGACGCCTCGCTTTCAGCGGTAGTGTGGGAGTTGGAGCTACTCGAAAACCTGGGGGCTGATGGGAACCTGATGCTGAGCAGGGGAGAGCCAGTGATCAATCATCAGCTGAACTATCAAGTATGTGAAGACTCCTTGTGCACAGAAGTGTACAAGCTACGTAAGAACCTGAGGGATCTTGGGGTTCTAGATTTACATCCTCTAGGCTCTTGGGGTGAGGTTGTAGGGGCTTAGGATTAGTCTGGCTAAGCCGGGATACCTAATGTAATAAAAAAAAAAAGAGTGAGTGAGTGATGTATTTTTCTTTTTTGGAGTTGAGACTTAAGATCAGTTGTTTCTCTTCTTTGTTTTATATTTGATAAGAAAAATATCATCATCGTCATCATCGTATCTCAAAGTCTCGCATTGAAGTAAGGTCTGAAGAGTCTGATCGTATACAACCTTACTCCTATATTATAAAAAAGCTATTTTCAGCAGACCCATATGCAAATGTAACAAGGATAATAATAAAACATGTTGAAAGAGCAAATATGTAAAGAATACAGTAGGAAAAATATATAATGAATATAATAATTAAGAAAGAAAAGACTAAAATAATAAAAATAATAAATAAAAATCTAAATTCAGTAATATGTCATAAAATCTGTGTTTATAATAATAATAATAAATAAAAATTACATCTATCCAAATCAAAAGGCTAATCTGGCCGGAATTAAAAAGGGGAATAAATTCTATGTTGCATCATTTACCAAAAAGGGTCTACATGTCAAAATTTTCAAAACTGAAAATGACTTTTATTAAATATATTATTTAACAAATTTATAAAATTAAAAATATAATTTTATGAAACTATTAGGAGGATGTAATTTGATGAAAAAAAGTAGATGTAACGGGAAATCGAATCAAGTCTAAGTCTAAACCTTCAAAATCGGTTCAAATAATATTGAAATAAGAGGCCCTTTTCCAGTTGCATAGGCTTAAAGTTTAAAATTTAGAAGCTTTTAATTATGATAACATTTGGGGTTCGATCTGGCTGAAATTAAAGTTAACGAGTCAAGTCCAAATTAATCGAACCTCAATCTAACAACTATAAGAAACTCTAAACAATTAAAGTTAACAAATTCGCACATTTTTTTGACTTCTCACGTAAGATCGATTACTTTCTAATCAATAACAAGTTCGCAAATAATTAACTACTGAGGTTGCATGCTATCATTGTCGAGCAGAAGAATCCTCACTACATGTCGTTCAACGCACGTACCTTGTGGCGAGCATCCCTACCACAAGTAGTCTCCACTGATTTTTTTTACTCTGAACTCTCAAGAATGGTTAGCTATGAATCTCCAAAAACACCGGTTGGTGTTTGGCTTTGACTGGTTCATTATATTTGGTGCTGTCTGTTGGTTCTTATAGTCTTGGCGAAATATGACCATTTTTTATGACCACTTTTCTAGGCCGGAGCCCCCTGCATCTTATGTATTGGAGTATATTCATCGGATTCGCAAGGCTTCGGTCTAGCAAGGTAGAGCTAATATTGGCCACAGACCTTGAATTGAACAACTTATAGGCTAGTGTAAACTCCCGAATGCTTGGGTCAGACTGAATACGGATGGAGCATGCAAAAGAACGTCCTCTTTGACATCAGCAGGTGGACTCATTCGTGATAGTACAAGCGCTTGGCTTGACGGTTTTGTTCAGAATATTGGCTAGTGCTCCTCTATTTCTGCGGAACTTTGAGGAGTTTTCTCTGGACTCAAGCTTGCTTGGGATCTTGATTATCGTCGAGTTGAATTAGAGGTGGATTCTCTAGTGGTGACTACTATTCTGTCCTCCCCAACCAACAAAACAATGTCTAATAACCCCCTAGTCATGGGTATTCACGCAAAGTTTGCTTGGAACTGGGTAGTTATATCTTGTCACTTCTACAAGGAGGGCAACCGATGTATTGACTGGCTCGCCAATATATCTAAAAAATTTACGTGATGTTCGCTAATAGATTTTTTTAAAGATTTATATATCTAAAAAAATTCAAATTAATTACTTAAGTTTTGTTTATTAAAATTATTCTTTAATTGAGTTAATGCAAAAATAATAAAACAAATAACTTCACTATTGAATTATGGTTTTTAACGACTTGTTAGATATTTTATTAAAAATATATAATTCATAATTTATTATACAATTTTTTTGTGAATTTTTACTTCAAAAACATATATATTTTTAAAATTTTAATTTAGAAGTGCTTTAAAAAATAATTATAACTCTAGTTATAAAAATATTTTTTAAAAATCAAATATTGAAAATATTGATTATATAATATTTTTCTTTATTAAAACTTGTATTTTTAAACTAAATATTTAAATGTAATTGGGGTTGTTTGATTTCTTTTAAAATAATTTAGAATTTATTATAATTTTTGAAATAATAAAAAATCATTTAGTTATTAATATAAATGTATTTTCACTTTTATTTTTTCCCCTTTGATTTCTTTCAAAACAAATTCCAAAAGCAAAAGCAGACAAAACCTCACTAAACCTCATCTCTTCCATTCTGTCGGATTTCTCACTGAGCTACCAAAGCAAGAAGCAGTGGTTCATTTTGTGTTTTGTAACCTCCGCCTCACTCCTTATCTCTTCATCCCCTCAGAATACAAATGGCCAACGACCAAGACTCCCAATCCCAATCCCAATCCCAATCCCAAACCCAAAACCAACAAGAAGAAGAGCAGCAAGAAGAAGAACAAGAGCAAGACTTCTCTTCCTCGGACTCCGACTCCGACTCCGATTATGACTACGACGACTACGACTACACTCCCCCTCCCAACGCCGAAGGCGACGTCGTCCTCCCCTACATCTGGACCGGAGAATAGC
>JAOSBL010000211.1:3597776-3608779 GCA_027568915.1 Erythroxylum roraimae
CCCAACGCCGAAGGCGACGTCGTCCTCCCCTACGTCCGGCCCGGAGAAGAGCCACCGGAATGGGACAACACTCCCGCGAGGAACATAGCGCGCTTCACCCAAATCCTGGAAAGCAAGGGCATGAAGGAGATGCAAGAGGAAGAGGAACGAAACTATGTTGCTCACGAGGACCTCTATGACTTCCCCAAGGATAGAGAGAACTGGAAAGAGGAAGACTTGAAAGAGCTTTGGATGGATGCCCCTCTTGAGATGAAGAAGCCCGGCTGGGACCCTGTTTGGGCCGACGCCGAAGACTGGGAGGTTGTCAGACAGGAGATTAAGGCCGGACGGAAACCGCCCATTGCGCCCTTCTATGTGCCCTACCGGAAGCCTTATCCGGCGATTCCTGATAATCATTATGATATATCGAATCCCAAGGCGGTTATTGAGGAGTTGGATCGTATTGAGGAGTTTCTCACTTGGGTTAGCTACATTTTTCCTGATGGAAGCACGTATGGGGTTTGAATTTATGTTTCTTATGATCGCATTTTGCCCCTGATTGTGTTAATTATGCATTATGGATGTGGTTAGGTATGAAGGCACTGTTTGGGATGACTTGGCTCATGGGAAGGGTGTTTATGTTGCTGAACAAGGGCTTGTCAGGTTTTCTTTTGTTTCCTTTCCTTTCTTTTCGAAGGCAGACTCTTAATTTCTTTAGTGGGAAAGAAAGTGTTATATGTTATTTGCTTTAGATATGAAGGTGAATGGCTTCAGAACAACATGGAGGGGCATGGAGTTGTTGAAGTTGATATCCCAGACATAGAACCTGTGCCTGGTTCTAAGTATGTTGCTCGTTTCCTTCTTCTTCTTCTTCTTTTTTTTGGGATGAATATATCACAATTCACAACCAGCATTAAAATGTGCCTGTTAATTAATGTATGATAACTGCATAGCTTACATTTCAAGCAACTTTTCAGGCTTGAAGCAAAGATGCGTGCTGAGGGAAAAATAATAAAAAGAGATTTCATGTCTAAAGAAGATCGAGAGTGGCTAGAGATGGATATTGAAGATACCATGGAGTTGCTTGGAGGGCAGTATGAAGTACCCTTTTACGAGAATGATGAGTGGATTAAACACTTCGGAAGGAAACCGTAATTTTATTTCCCCTTTTCTTTTTTCAATGTCCATCCATCCACCATCTCAAGTTTACATCTGAACTCTATTGTTATACATTTTAAGCGCGCATAGCTCAATCTAAATACCATGTGTTGTGTTGAATTCCGAATTCATCTGTTTATAAGGTCCATGATTAGGTTCCTGCTATCCAATCTTGTTGGTACTCAATTGGATGTTGTTCTTCATTTTGATGAATGGTCAAAGAGCTTTCACCTTTTCTTTGTAGTTGGAAGTCAGGGCTAGAATATAAAAGCCGAAACGAAAGGGAAGAGCTGAGCTGAACTCACTGCAAGCAATTGATCCATAGTGTATTTTTTACTTTGGCAAGTATTTCCTAGGCTGTACACTAACTGATGATCAGCAGTTTATGAATCTGGTTTATACAGCCAGAGAAACACAACATCAATCTGTTGAGAGCCATGGAGAAACAGTTAATCTCTTGCATATGGTCTGCATAATTGAGAAAATTGATACTTGGAAGGACTAATCATATCCCAAACCACTCTCCATTTTCTCAATTAGTCATTTGCTTGACAGCCTTGACCATGGACAGGAAAACCAAGCTACATATATCTTTATATAGATGACAATGTTCTTCAACTCAATAAATTATCTGGCCTAAAGGAATATTCTGCTAGTTTATGCTTTATTAAAAGAAAAGACATGATTCTGCGGTTTGTGCTGTCTATTACATTTTGATATTTTAGGTGGGGGTATGTTTCAGATTTTCAATTAATTGTCATGGTGTTTCCTTGTTAGGGAGAAAGGTCGATATCGTTATGCTGGCCAATGGAAGCATGGCAGGATGCATGGCTGTGGTGTTTATGAAGTGAATGAAGTTCCCCTATATGTAAGTCCATGACATATAGACAATATGTGAGCCATGAGGGCTTCATTTGTTATTGAAAGGAGTCGTCTTGTTGAAAGATGTGCAAGAAAATGAGATTCAAATTATTAATAAGAGATTCAAATTATTAATAAGACAGACTTAGAATTGCATTCAGGATCGAATTACTTTTATGTCTCACTTAACGAAAGACCTGTTCCTCTCCTCACCATTCTGCCTACTTCATTCTCCATCACCCAGTATCTGAACTTGAAAAGATTAAAACTATTCCATATAATTGATTGAGCAATTTATCTTGTACTGCAATTTTTGTGGCAATCTAGTTGGAAAGTCAGCATTTAAATGGCCAGTTGCTTGTTTGTATCTTTTAACATTAATGAGAAATTTATGGTCTATGACTGTTATTTGATGCATTTTAGAGGTACTTGTTACTAAGATGCCCTTATGAGGACCAACTTATGGTGTGACAATAGTCTGTTATTTCTTTTTGTATAGCTACTAATTCTGATATGGGTACAGGGTAGATTCTACTTTGGGGAGTTTGTGGAAGAGGCTACTGATTGTGATGAAAACATTTCAGCGGTATTCTGTGGACTTCTCTTTCCATCATGAATTGAAAATTTTAAATCTCTGACAGTTTGATCTTTCAGGCACATGCAGGAATAGCAGAAATAGCTGCTGCTAAGGCTCGAATGTTTGTCAACAAGCCGGATGGAAGTATGTCTCTATGGCTCTATTCCTTTTTTCTTGATATTTTAAGACCAATGTTGAGCTAGAAATCCTGCGTTGCTTTAGGCATTTGAAAGCTGAACCTTCATGATTTTCATTGTGATGCTTGAAAATTAATAACCGGAAAAGATATGATGTTAGATATTGTAGATTTGACTATTATATGGGCATAATATACAGCAAACTTGCAGCAGTATCTATTTGATGGGCCAAGTTATAGCTTAACTTACACATCACAAATTTAAACTCAACCAGAACTTGAAATGTTCGAACACACCCAGGTCACATAACTTGAATTAAAGACGAGTTAAATTTAATTATACAACTGTAATCTTTTAATATAGCAAGTATTGTTTTGTAATTTGGCTTGAGGTATTGACTTAGACAAAACAATGGGTCAAGGGTCAGAATTTGAAATGTTGTCAACTTGAACTTTTATCTAAAATGCCAGAGAATACAGAATATTGTGAGTGTACTACAAGTGAAAGGATCTATTCAAAATAATGCTTTGTTGAATTGTTAAATGCACAAAGGTATGGTGGGAGGTTGGAGGGTCAAGCCTCAAACCCTACATAGTCCCAACAAACTTTTAATTGAAGTTTAGACTATTGACCAAATCAATATCAAAGTAGTTTACCTGGCTCAACCAAGAAATGGAATGTTAATTAACTGGGTATTTGCCTCCTAGGTCTTGGGTGTGAAATGGTGTGTGTTGTCTGTTCACTGATTATTCCCACAATAAAAAGTGACATCTGCTATTATTACCCGATAAGTGATCATATTTGAGACTCCCATGGCATCTTTCTATTATAATCATGATTGCCTTGCTACAGTGGTCAGGGAACAGAGGGGTCCATACAATGATCCTCAACATCCATATTTCTATGAGGAAGAAGATGTGTGGATGGCTCCAGGCTTCATTAACCAGTTTTATGAAGTAAGTACATTCATTCTTTTATGACTTTAAGGAGTATGAGAGACAAAAATGCTGGTCTGGCAGGTCCCTGATTATTGGAAAAGATATGTGCAAGAGGTGGATCAGGAAAGAGAAATGTGGTTGAACTCCTTCTATAAGGCTCCCCTGAGGTTACCTATGCCTGCTGAGCTTGAATATTGGTGGGAGAACGGTATTGCCTCTTTCCTCTTATCATCAACTCTCTCCTATTCCCAAAAAGAACTTTGAATGAGGCCATTATATCTCCCTTTTACCAGATTATAAGTATTTTACTGTGTCTTTTATTCCTTGGACCAAATCATATCTTGTATGACATAAATAAAGATAGTACAAAATAAGTTGCAGGAATTTGGATTATAATAGGAAAAGGAATTCTTGGTTTCCTATGATGAGATAAATTGTTTCAAACTACTCTTTTTTATGATGATCTTCATGTTCTCTGCTTCAATCATTTAACTTGGCTTTTAAGTGGCCAAGGTCAATTTCCTGAATGGACTGTGGGTAGTGATTCAGTGTCACGTATATCAGAGTATATTCAATTGACAAGGCAGGCCTTTTTACAGCTTTGTCTTGAGAAGGCAAATATTGTATGCCCCTTGCTCTAGCACTTTAATGCAGCTTGCAAATTTCTTTGAGATACGTGATAAGCTGATATGTGTCAATCAAAAGAAGATAAAGAATTTTTTACGTGCTAAATTACTTACTACATTCTTAATATTTTCATTTCCATGAACTATCATCAACTGATATTGTAAGATTCTAGTTCTTCTTACTTTTGTTTTGACTATTGTTAATCTGGTCAACGTAAAAAAAAAGGTGTGAAGATAGAATATAATTGTGAAGATAGACTATAAAGCATCCACTTCACTGAACTTCTATCTACTTCATGGAGGATGCATTCCCTTATTCCAGTGAATTGAGATCCTTTTGTCAGGACTGCAAAATCGGTCATAGATAAACCAGTTGTCCTTTTAACACTATACTTCATAAACTGATAAGAAGGAAAGCATGGAGCGGTAGCTTCTCTTTTGAACAATTATGATAGTTTTAACACTTGCTTTTCTTTTTGCTTGTTCCCTTTTTTTTGACCCTTTGATTCCTGCTGTGAACCAGAAAACTAAATCAGTTTCCTTGTTTTTTATTTTCTTTCTTTTTCCTTTTTATAATTTAAACCTCAATTTTTCTACTATTTCACTTGTTTTACCTTTTAATTGCATTTGGCCAGAGGAGGAGCCTGAGTTCGTAGTTCTTAACAAAGAACCAGAACCTGATCCTAAAGATCCGTCGAAACTTATATGCACTGAAAATCCACTCATCCTACACACAAAAAGTGGGCTGTTAATAAATTATATTGAGGATGAGGAACATGGGGTTCGTTTGTTTTGGCAGCCACCATTAAAAGAGGGGGAAGAGATAGATCCTAGTAAAGTTAAGTTCCTACCACTTGGTTTTGATGAGTTCTATGGAAAAAAGGAGGTGGTGAAGAAGGAAAGCTTATTGGAGCGCATTCTAAAAGCAATTGAAAATGCATGTGTGTCAACACTGGAAAAACTAGATAAATGGGTTGAAGAGAAGAAAAAGATTAGTGAGATGAAGATAAAGCTGCTTGAGCAGGAGCTTGAGTTGGTAGAGGCTGAAATTTGTCTGGAAGAGGAAATTGAGGACATGGAAGAAGAATTGAAAATGAGGGAGAAGGAAGAGGGGGAAGAGGGGGAAGAGGAGGAAAAGGATGGAAATGCTTTGCTGGACCAAGAGAAAATAGCTGCATCATCCACCAAAGATGAGAAATCTTTAGCTGAAGAGGAAGGTGAGGAAGAAGAGGAAGAGGAAGAGGAGGATGATGTTGTGCCATCAAGTTTTGGGTCTGTTAACCAAGATAAGGGCCCAACAAAGGAGGAACAGAAGGGAAACAAACCTCAGGATTCTTCATTTGCTGCAACTTCATTATCATTTGCTTCATGTAGACTTCTCTCAGCCGTAAGTTTCACATTTCTGTGTTTCTTTTTCATGTATTGCCCTTGCATGATTAAAATTCAATGTAATATTACACTATTGTGTATTATCTTTGCAACTGACATATTTCTCCATTCGCAGTTTTCTTAAGCTTGGTACAAGCCTCTGATTTGCAGATAGTTCTTTTTTTCTTTTTACTATATAATTCAGCATCAGCATTGATCTCAAATTCCAATTTTTGTGAGCGTTGGATGTTCAACTAGTTGACGAATTCTACAATGACTGACGTTTCAGTTTGTTTAGTTTATTGTTTGGTTCTAATTGAATTGATCTACTTTCACTAGCTGAGACTTGATTAAATTGTTATATAATTACTATTCTCATCCTTTTGCATTGCTTATTGGATACTAACTACATGTATTTTCTCTGCACCAACTTTTAGATACCATCAAGGCTTCAACAATCAATTTTGGCATGGAAGGAGAACCAATTGCCAAAGAAACCGACTCATTCTTTGGATTTGGAGGGCCCTTGTGGCGTCTCTAGGACTAAATCAGTCAATTTTCGGCGGATTCATGGTCAAAAAGGACGTTTGAGAGCTTCCTTTGGGGAAAATGAAAGGCTTGGGGCCAGAAGCCATTCCTCTAGAAAAACATCTCAATTGCATTCCTTATCTCGTACTCTATGTCCATTGGCTTCTGTGAAACCCAATCAAAGACTAATAAGGCCTAGAACCCCAAGCCAGACTTGGCTGCATGCAGCACCAGAGAGAGATTCAGACAATGTATTGTCATTGCACTCACAGTTGTCTATGTTTGAGTCATATTCTTGTTCTGTTTCGAGTGAGCCTGTTTCACTGTAAGATATTGTGGGATTCGTGCCAGTTCTGCAAAGGCCAAAGCTTGTTTTTGCTACAAAAGACAACTAGTGTATCAGGTTTGCCTCCCTGCGCATTGGCTGTTTTGTTTACCATGATTAAAGCCACATTTCTTCTTTTTTCACCTGAAAAGAACAGGGAATAGAGATGGTTGTTTCTTCCGGAGAACACAGTTGACGTTCAGGTCTGAAACTACTTTTTGCATAAAGGGCTATGTGTTTTAGGCTCAACAAATATACCATATTGAATCTACCAGGCTAGCTAGTTAGGTTGTCGGGTTTTAGTATTTAGATGTCAATGCTATTATGATAGGTGTCATGAGTAATATTTTTGGACACGATTGCCGAAGCTTTCCAAGCTTCAGCTAAGATCAAGACGTTATTTATATTTATTCAACATACAAATGTTTAGTACAATTTAAACAAATGAAATAAACTCAAAAAACACTATATAATTGCCTAAGAACTCTTTATTTAAAGTTTTTAATAAGAATTTTCTTTCAAAATTTTCTTTAACTTTTTTCAAAGCTTAGGTTTTTTATTAAACACATAAAGTAAGTAGGGAATTGTATCAAAAACAGTCTCTCTATTGAGTAAGAATAAGGTTACGTACTATTATACTCTCCTAGACTCGTGTTTTAGCAGCATTCTCACTTGTTATTGTTGTTTAAGTTAGTACTGAGTTTCGTCTTTTTGATCATTAATTCCACTTAGCACATGAAAAATTTGGACTTGGAAAATACAAACTTTGTTGTTATGTGTGTTTCTACTTTAATTTCTTTTTCACCGCTTCATGTTTTCTTCATCTGTCACTAAATTATCTATCTTTTGAAGACAATTACCTTGATGAACTTTGGGTTAGTCATTTTGAGCTATCTTTGCAGATAGTTTATCTGAGCATATTCATAATACAGTTACATTATTCTAGGACCTAAATTAACAATAATTTAAACAACTATACAATAAATACTATAAATTTACATACATATGGATTTTCTTGTTGAAGTGCCTTCATGCACCTTCAACCCTAGCGTTACTTAATTACACGATCATTGTTGAAAATTTTTCGTAATATGCATTAATGCATGTCAATACTCGCTCATTCTTCAGTTTTCGTCGACATTGCCCATCTGTCTTGCTTACTCATAGGTTTTTCCCTGTCAATAATGTCATTTTCGTGTCAACTTAAGTGTCAATGATCTTGCTTTTACTCATAGGTTTTTCCCTGTCAATAATGTCATTTTCGTGTCAACGTGTCTCAAGCATCATTGAAATAATTTGAGGACACTCTTCCATTAGCATTTTCTAAGAAATTATTCCTCGAGTGTGCACATTATTTCATGTATGCTCAAACTTATCGCGACTTAGTTACACTATCAACTTTAATCTTGCAGTGAATCTTGTCCATCGTTGAAGATTTTTGACAATATATCATGAATCTATGTTTGTACCCACCTGCTCTTAAGTATTCATCTATACTAATCATTTGTCTTATCTATTCGTAACTCTTTACTTTGTTCTTTCGTCAATATGTTACCTTCATATCAACTCACTCTCAAGTATTTATCAACATTAATCATTTATCTTATCTACGCCTTGGTCTTTCTTTCGTCAATATATTATCTTCATATCAACTTGATTATTAAACATTGACCAAAACGTGTTAACACTTACATAATTCTGCTATTTAGACTTGTAGATTTAACAGTAAGCCTTCAAGGCTATCCTCTCAATGTTATCTAGCTAAGTGGATAAGGGCGAGAGATCCCATACGCCCAATCGAACCTTTTGGATTGGGGTTTGATTCCTCATGCCTCGTTGAGTTAGGTTGTCGAGGATGAAATGTTCAGAGCGGTCACAATTGCAGTCTTGATTCTTCAACGCTTGGGATGGAGACTGTCCTATCCTACCAATTTGGCCAAGTTGTTCAAATGAAACCCCACAATATTGGAACGCAAACCAAACTTTTTTTAGCATACGCACCCCTCAGGTTCAAGTCAGAATACTGTACTATTGGCTTTACGTGTATGTGATGTGCGTTCATTGGTTGTATACGACTTGTTTTAACCTTAATTTATGGCTCTTTGGTATGCTGTCGTTATGAAAGTGTTTAAAGCTGCATCGCCATGACCCCATCCCTCGCATTTTGACCTGTCCCACTGTCATCGTTTCTCTTTGGATAGTATAATACATTGGATGAGATGAGCAGCTAGAGAAATTTCTTTGGGCCATCTGAACTTGCCGTGGTTCGATGCATCCAATGATAGTTCCAAATTGCATGTTACACTCAAACGTTAATGTCCTTTTGAAAATGATAATACCCACCAACTTGTATTCGTTTTACTTGATGTTTTCTGTGCTTCCAACAAAAATTCCATTATTGGCGACAAACTATTTGACACTTTATTGCATTTCCTTGTCTCTTTCTCCTGGTATTCACATCCTACCTTGTACAAGTTACGTATGAAGCTAAACTTAAGCACGTGAGAGAGGTTTCTTTATTGTCACAAGCCAAGTACCATCAAGCCCCTTCAAAACATCATAACCCAGTTATTGCCTTTTAACACTCGTTATAGCTATTGACAAAGTCTAAGCTTGCATGCCCCAGAAAGACAAGCGTGTTCAGATTTGGCATTCCATGGATTAAGTTAGCCTGAACACCACCAAAATCAAGAATTATTGAGTAAATTGCACAAAGACTTCTTGAATACTCCTAGTCCTGGTCTTCCAGCGGATAGAACTCTCTGCGGCCAGAGATGCTACAATGGGGACCAGGCAAGACTCCAACTTGGACTCCAGAGATGATAAAATGGGGACCAGGCAAGACTCCAACTTGGACTTTCACTTGCCAATTGCCATGTGTTATGGTGTACTAGACCCACCTGCACCAGTCCTAGCCTGTTTTTTGAGTCTCATGTTGCCTTCACTGGCTGATTAGAATTCAAGCGTCTGCCGAGGAAACGACAAAACCCTAATTAATTTCTGGGAGTGTGCGCGCGTATCTTCTTTCCCTTCCGCTTTGGATAAGGGTAATGAAAAGAGATCCAAATAAGTGAATATTTTATATAAAATAAATATAAAAATTGCTCATTCCTTATTGAGGTTAATGATAGATCCTTTAGATAGCAATGTCTTTGTCTTTTCTAAAACAAGGTTAATATCTTTTCTGTCGAATAATTAATATTGATGTAGAAATCATAGGTTATTGTTAAAATTGACATTTAGTTTTGAATCAACTTAAATTTAGCCTCTGTTTGGTTGGGCTTATACTAGTAGAGCTTTTTTCTATTGATCTTTTATGAGAATAACTTTTCTAAGAAACCAGTTAACTATTTGACTGTCATTTAAAAAAGCTTTTTTGAAAGAACTTATACAGTAAACTGTTTAGCAACGTAAACATAAAAAGTACTTTTAATTTTAACTATATTTTATTCTGTAATAAAAATCATTTATACATATAAATATTATTTAAAGTATCTTAAACAATAGGAAAAGCACAATATATTAATTATTATATGAATTTAAACCATATGAAACATAAATAAAAATATATCTAACCAAATCTTTTATATGAATTAAAATATAGGTAAAACTAATAACAAAAATAAATATTAAACCATATAAAAAAGTCAAATAATATTATATAAATCTTAAAATAAATATTCAAATTGAGTAAAACAACTACGCAAGAGATTAGAGAAGATGGGTTTTCAAGATAAACATGAAGATGAGTTTGTGAGGATTATAGAAATTATGTATAAAACACAAGGACAAAAGAGATTTAAAAATAGGCTCATTAATTGATCTGAAAATTCTAACCATTTGAGAGGCTTTTTTGAGAAGTTCCAAATTTGAGCTTTTTAAAAGGCTGTATTTTGGTTGCCAAAAAAGTCATATCTATTAAGAAAGTATTTTTTAATTTTACGACTAAACACTTATTTTGTTTAAGAAAAGGCCTTTGTGATGAAGAAAAGTACTTATTGACTTTCCAAAAGCCTATCCAAACAGAATTTAGGTTCGAATACTTTAAAAGACTGCATATTACGATTTCGAGGTAACTTATTATTCTGCGTAATTATTATTAAGAATCTAGAAGTTTTATTTAAGAAATTAATTCTCTTCATCCTAGTAAAATTATAGGGTGTTTGGTTCATCTGCTGGAATAGATAAAGAATAGAATGGTTATTCTTAGGAATAGAATAGATGGGGAATATAATAGAATAGGTATTACTTAGTTTGGTTTATTTCTAAAAATATCTAATGATGGTGTATACCAATGTTTGATTTGAAAACATAAATTTAAGATAACAAAGGAATAACTAACAAAAAAATCAAAATATCCATTATAGTTTATATTATTATTATTACTATTTTATTTTCATTAATTTTCTTATTATTATAATATTATAATATTATATTATTATTATTAATTTTCTTCTTCTTCTTCTTCTTCTTATTATTATTATTATTATTATCATTATCATTATT
>JAOSBL010000211.1:3619324-3635428 GCA_027568915.1 Erythroxylum roraimae
GAAATACAATTTTAATTTGTATCGTTATTTTAATATTTATATTAGACTCATATTTATTTATTATTAATTAATTATATAATAATAGACATTGTTATATTTTTATTTTAATAAAATATTTTATTTTTATTTATTTTTATAAGTTTTACTTTTTATTTATTATATATCAATTTCATAGCAATTTACTGTTAGTTAAATTTCTAAATCTTAAACTTTTTCTTCGACCAATTTGATGTCCGGTCTAATTTTTAAAATTTTCACCGTGAAACAAACAAAACATGGAAGCCCAGACTCAATGCTAAATCTAAGCGGAAACAGAAGACAACTGGAAGGGTCATGACGTCAAAATATGTTGAGGCCCAAAACGATCACAATACGGACGTGCACATGACGCACTGCGCTTTGACTTGAGTCACTAAAATAAAGAAGAAGAAAACCCTAAAATAAAATGAATTAAGGCTGACGCTGAGCTGCTGATCCCTTATAAATTCCTCCTAAACCCCTCTTCTTTGTCCGCCTCTTTCGCTGACGCTATCCCTTAAAACCCTAGCTAATACTTGGGAACCCATTTAGCTCTCTCTGTTTCCTATTAGCAATGGAGTTCTGGGGTAGGCTTTTTCTCCTCCCTTCTTCTCCTTCTTCCTCATCGTTTTATTATTTTCATTTTGTTATGGGTCTATTTTTAGTTTGTTGAGCTTCTCGCGCTTTTTCTTCTTTGTCTTATTGGTATTTGTTGCTTCTCTGTGTTCTTTCAAGTTCTTTTCTTTTTATGTATATTTTGTAACAATGTAATGTGTGTTGATGCTTGTGAACAAAAGAGTGTTATGGTTCTTAAATTCTATTTGTTAGATATTCGTTATCGATAAAATTTCCTACATTTTGATGGTGACGGAAGTCGTAGTGTTTAACTGAAGTGAAAAAAATAATGATAAAAAGTTTAGTCTTTTTTATGATTGCCCTCCCCTGTGCGCCCTACGTGCTTGCAAGAGCTTTTAGTTTCCTTGCTAAACTGTGTCTATATGGCTTGAACCATATGAAGTCTTGTCAAGCTGCTTGTAAAGTTTAGCGACTCTTTTGGCCCATTTATATAGTGATGAATTTTTATGGTCCACTCAGGCAAGTGGAAACTTTTAAGCAAGACATGGAATCTCTATTATTTGAATGCCTGGAATTGACTTTTCTTGATTCTTGTTCATATGGACATTGGTCTTCAAATTTTTTTGTGATTGTGTGAGGTAAGACTAGTAGTTTTGCATATGCGAGTTTTGGTGACTTTCCCTTAAAATTTGAACCTTTATTTTTGTAACCGCTTCTTTATGTTGTTCCATTGCCACAATTATGTTGTGCTTTCTCTATGACATTTTGTGACTTTTGATGTAATGTAATTCCATTAACTTTTTCTAGGTGTTGAAGTCAAAGGCGGTCAGCCTCTTAAAGTTAAACCCGATCAGGATACCATTATTCATTTGTCTCAGGTGAATGTTGTTCTACTTGTACTCATATTAAGTACTGTTTGCTTAATTTATCTAATAGAATGTGCCCAGTGCTTCTGCATGAAGTTTGACGATAAAGTTTGTTTCAGGCTGCACTTGGTGAGTTCAAGAAAGACAAAGGAACTGAGCCCGTGCCCCTTTTTGTGAAATTTGATGAGAAGAAGCTTGTATTAGGGACTCTTTCTTCTGATAACATCCCCCAGTTTTCATTTGACTTGGTTTTTGAGAAAGAGTTTGAGCTATCTCATAACTGGAAAAACGGGAGTGTCTACTTCTGCGGCTACCAAGCTCCTTTACCTGAAGAATATCCTTTCCTATTAACTTTGATTTTTCTATTTTATACTAGTCTGATGCTGTAGTTTTTGGTGTTGATAATTGTATGCTATTACTTCGATTATGATTTGCTCTTTCCTTGACCAATTGCTGTCTTATTGTCTTATTGTTGGCACAAATTTTTCTGGTGAGTTCCCTATTAGCTACACAATCTCTGATCTTTCAACTTCAAGTATTTGATATTAACTTTGCTGTATAGATTATGGAGATTCTGAAGATGAAGAAGATCTCCCATTGGTTAATGCAGACAATGGTAATTCCCATTTTACTTTCACATCTTTATGTTTTTCAAATTATTATTTAATTTATGTATATTGCTTCAGATCTAACTGTATTTGGCTCACGTCCTTCAGGAAAAATTGAGCCAAAGGTTGAGAATGCAAAAGCTGCAGCTGGGAAGGCTGCTGCTGGTAAGCCCGAATCTTCAACAAAGCCAAAGGCTAATGCTGTAGTGCCAAGCAAAGTCAAACCTGAGGATGGATCAGATGAGGACGATGATTCAGATGAGTATTCAAATGAGTATCACGATGATTCTGATGAAGAGGATGGATCTGAGGGTGATGATTCTGATGAAGAGGTAACTTGGTCTATATCGATGAATCTTTGCAAGTGAAGAGTGATTCAGAGGGTTGTAATGTAATGGGAGAATTTATATGACAAATTCTGGTTCTGAGTGTTTTAGGATTTTCATCCAACTGAATGGAAGAAATCTTGTTGGGATTTGGGTAAAATTTCTAACTATCGAAGTCTGTTCACTGCAACTGAATTTACGAGGTTATCATCTGCAGGGTATGTCACTCGATGACGATGATGAAGATGAGGATGATGATGAAAGTGAAGATGAAAAGACTCCTAAGAAGGTATAGCAACAGCAACTAGTTTTAGTTCTGTTACTCTACTCTTTACGTATATTTCATTTTGAAGGTTGAACAAGGCAAGAAAAGACCCAATGAGTCTGCGACAAAGACACCTGTGTCCTCTAAGAAGGCAAAAGTAGTTACTCCACAGAAGACAGGTAGCCCTTTTAGCTATTTACTATTCTGTTTGCAGTTATGCTTGGACATTTGTGGTTTCAATGATATATTATGAAACTTGTCCTCCTGATACATTTGTGGTTTCAATGATACATTTCACTTAGCGTTTCCTAATCTGGCTTCTAGAGAGCTAGAAAACCTAGCTTTTGTCCTATCCTAGTAAGAAAGTATTGGTTTTTCAACTGCCAGAGCTGCAAAAAAAGGCTTCACCCTGTTTTCTCTCCATAATTTTAGAACCATTTGTTGTGATACTTCTCTGTGAATTCCATTGTTTAGTAAATGAACTTCTGTTGTTGATCAGACAGTAAGAAGGGTGGACACAGCGCAACTCCTCACCCAGCAAAGAATGCTGGAAAGGTTGCTAAGCCGCAAACCCCAAAATCAGGTGGCCAGTTCTCCTGCAAATCTTGTGATAGGTAAATGCAATTGAACTATGGATAAATTTTATGTTGTAGCCCCTTATATGAGTTATAACTGATTTGACCTACCATGGTCAGGTCATTTGGCTCAGATGTTGCTCTGCAGTCCCACACAAAGGCCAAGCACGAGGGGAAGTAAAATGGAATTAGTTTTGGCATGATATCTGGAAGAGTAACGTACCGTTTCTAAGATTTTGGTAGGGGATTGCATCGTAAATGAGAGAGCCTTATCCTAGAAGTAATTTACTTTGAAAATTTTGACGGGATTTTTACCACTTGAGCAAGAAATATTTTGGATCCTCAGTTTTAGTTTAATTCTTATGAGGGTTTGTGATACTTCTTTTTTCTCTGTCATTGCGAGTGCCTTGTGTGTCCATTTGAATGATCTTTATAACGACCTTAATATCAGCCTATGATTAGAAGCACGTCTTGGAGACTAGTGTAAACTAAACATGGATTGCCTAGAAAGAACCTGCTAGTTGCTTTGTGTGTTATACCCTCTTAGTTTGAAATTTTGTTTTAAGCTTTGTTGTGACCCAGTTTTTGAAGTTAAAAGTGACATCCTATTGAATGTGGAGAAGCGAGGAAGGGTTGGTGCAAAGTTGAACTCGCATATATAACATCTTTAGGATGTAATTCCTAATGTATTGAAGAGTTGAAAATTTTAGTTTCTTCGCAGAAGTATCTTGAGCAAGCACTGTTCCCTGTCTTGGTTTCAAAATGTGTTGGTGTTTCTCAACTCCGTCTCTCTGTTGCATACGTATGATTTAATTAGCCTACCTATAGAGCTAGATACCCATTGTACGTAAATGGGGTTTCAGTTTCTGAATCCTTCAATGGGCATAACGAAAAAACCATGAAGCGTTTCATCTTGGGGAGGAAAATGAAGTTTAGGTTAATAATGTCATGAGCCTCGGGTTGGCTGGGTTACCTGAGCTTGCAGAAGAAAGGTGAAATTATAGCCCCTGATCCAACAAAGAATGCAAAACTGAAGTTCCACATAAAAAAACGTTGCTGATGGCACTGACATTCTGAAGCCAGAACAAACACTGGCACATGCTAAAATGTACAATTGTATGGCTAAACTCTGGCCAAGTCAATCCTCCAATCCGACACCACACCCTCAGCCACCAGCCACTAGGCTTTGTCAAGCAGGATTCCTTAGCCTGCAAAACTCATATCAGCACATATCGAAAACCTGACGTTGGGTTTCGTCTCAAATGCTCAGTGGCAACGCCCCATAGTGTTCAATACTTCAATACCAAAAAAAAATAAAAATCAACCTTAAAACTGCGTTTGCCGGGAGTCGAACCCGGGTCTATTGCTTGGAAGGCAATTATCCTAACCGTTGGACTACAAACGCTTTGCTGTAGTAATGAATATTAAAGCTTTTAAAATACATATTTTAAACTTCAAATCATTTATTTATTTGAAAATTTTAATTTAAATATTATTTTATAAACTTAATATTTTGACTAAATTTTTGTTTATAAATAAAAATTATCTATTCTCTCTAAGTCCAAAAGAAAAAAAGAAACAGTTAAAGTGAGAATTGAGAGCCTGACTGTCTGAACCTCTGAGGCTGTTATTGGAGCAATGTATGGAACAAAGACCATCCTACTTCCAAACAGAAAAACACTTCATAGTTCATATAATTACATATCTGGTTTTCACCTTTAGGTCATGTTAGGTTGGTAATAAAAGATGGAAATAAAAATGCAATTTTTATTTTTTTCTTAGTTAATAAGAATAGATAAAATTAAAAGAACTTTTATTCTTAAAAAGAGTGCAATTATAAGATGAAATTTAAGCGTAAGTTTGATAACCGAAAATGAAGACGTGAGAATGAATATGTAACTTACAATCCCTAATTTTTGCTTATTTAGTTGTTAGTATTGATATTGTAAATAATTAATTAATAATAATTCAAACTATTTTAATTAATTATTTATAATATCAATCTCATAATAATTAAATGTCTAATTCTTCCAAACCAATTTGGAAAATTTCTTTGGACAAATAGAAAACGTAATAGTTCTGTCATGATTTATGTTATGTTCTCCTTCTTTTTAAAAGGCTAAATTGATAAATGTTATGTTTGGTAAACAGCGGATTGTATTAGCTGTTAGCTGATTATATCAGCGGTTTACTGATAGCTGATTATATTAACTGATTTGACTAGCAGATAATATTAACTGTTTATTAAAGATGTTTGGTAAAATTAACTGTTTAATATTATCTGTTGATGTGTAATATGACTTATAAAGGCATGATTTAAAAAATATATAAAAGCATGAATATTATATTTCTTAATATTACTTTGAATATTCTTATAAGAATTTAGAATTTAGATATTTAATTTTATAAAAATTAAGTTTATAACTTTAATAAAAAAAGATAATAATAATAATAATCCAACGTTAAATTCTCTATTAATATGATTGATGCAGCGAGCTACATCATATTAGTATTTTTGTATATAATATGTATGAATTTTGTTATTTAATAAATTAAAAATATCTATAATTATAATATGACACAGATACGATATATATAACATAATTCAAAAATTATAAAAAGAGGATATAATTGGTTTTTTTACCTATTAATTTTTGGCTGATTATTCAAAAAGCTCCTCTTATAGAGCTTTTAGAAATCAGCTTATTGGGATTAAATAAGCTAACCAATAAGCTATTCATCAAACATATCAATAGTTTTTTAAGATGGTCAAAAAGCTAACTTTTAATCAATAAGCTAAAAAACAACTGATAAGCTACTCACATAACACTTCCGAAATGTGATAATGTATTTGTAATCTATTTTAATGAACTAAAAGCATATATATAATATATTTTCTTGCAGTCTTTTTCCTAGATTCTGTATGTTGTTTTTTGCAATTTCGCATCAAGCTTTTCTTCCAACTGGCAATGACTAGGAATTACAATTCAATCTGCTCACTGAGTTCCAACTTTTTTACGTTGGTGTCTAAAACCACAAACAAAGACGTGTCTAAGAGCTAGGGATGATGGTCCCAACATAGCCAATTCCGGTGATGAAGAAGGTGAGAGTTTGAAGGAAAAGGTAGACGAAGTAGTTGTTCTTTCCATGGACAAAATCGTAGCATCCACACAAGAAAAGGAATGCTGCGAACCAAAGCTCCAGGGGGTTGAGCCTGTTAATCCAATTTCAGAAATATACTAGACTGTTAGATTCCTATTACATGAAACTTTAAAGGAACAAAAGATGGTTATATTGTATGTACCTGTTAGCGAAAGTGAATCGACGTTTCTTGGGGGCTTTAATGTTATCCTTGTTCTTGGCAGCTTCTGCTGTTTTCTGTAGTGTGTTTCCAAGTTTTTCAGTGACGACCCATTCATTGGCTCGTCCTGCTTCTAACAGGCCAATAAATGTTGCCTTTGTTCGATGCAAAGACATCACATTCTCGAACAGAATCCAGTAAAACAACAAGTGGATTGACCTGCAAAAACTCACGAACATCCTCATAAGTATGATATTTCTGATACCAAGAACTTGTAACCAAGAGAAAAACATGAACACCCGAACATGTACCTTGGAGTTCCTACAGAATTCAAGATGGTAATAATAGAAGGAATATAAACAGCTCCCCAGATAGGAACTGAAACTTCAGGAACAAGAATGGTCAATGGAAGCACAACGCAGTAGAAGAAGAAGGTAACCATGTGGGCTATGATCTTGCGAACAAAGAAAAAGCTGTAGATTACGTACACCTTCTTCCAGAATCTCACTTTCTGAAACATTCATACGTACATAATTCAGAAATCTAGAACTATAATTTGGATTAAACTGCAGCGACCAGCTCATTTTATCTGATTTTTTTAACTTTCTAACCTTATTTCTTACAATCTCCATCACCATTTTCCTAAACAGATTAGCAGGACCACATGACCACCTGTGCTGCTGGAACCGGAAAGCTTTAAAAGTACTAGGAAGTTCACTTTTCACCTGCCAGCAAGGTGACTTAAATTAATCTTAAGTCAATTATAAGTGAAAGATCATTTGGTCCTGGAATTTCTCTCTGCTAATTTCAGAATAATATGAGGTTCAGTTATGTACCTGAAGGTCACCAAGGTAAACAAATTTCCAGCCCCTAAGACTAGCACGAACAGCAAGGTCCATATCCTCGACAGTAGTTCTGTCCTTCCACCCACCAGCCTCGTTAATGGCAGCAATCCTCCATACCCCAGCAGTCCCTATGTTAGAAGGTCATTTTATTAATGATATGAAAAATAGCTTGAACTCTTCACAACCAAGATTTTCTTTCTTAATTAATCCTAATTTGCATTTTGCAAACTCTTAAATTTATAACAAGTGCTTCATTTAGAAGGGATAGTCATAAGAACAATCAAGGTGTTGCCAAGTAGACCTCAGTTCTCTGCAGGCTTATCCAAATGGGATTACAGTTAAAGTTGGCATGAATCGTACAGTTGAGCATTCCATATTGCATGTCTAATTCAACTTTCAAAAGGATTTGAATTCTCAGTAAGAGGTAGTTTGCGTGAACTTCCATTTAAACAACATAAAAAGTACAGAGCTGTGAAGAAGATAATTAAAAATTATACAGAAGAAGAAATAAAAAAGGGAAAGCTGGATACAATACCATTGAAACCAAAGAAGGCATGAGTAGCCGACCCAACTTCTTGCTCCACAGTGAAGTGATAGTCCAATGACATCTCTTGCATTCTTGTCAACAAGCACTCGTCTGCATTCACTGCACTTTTTCACCATTATTAGCAAACTTAAACCTTGATACACAGACTTACCTTTAATTAGTAGAACTCACATTAATTTTAGTTAAGCTATATATTATTTAGATTGAAAGTAAAATATGACTCCAACTTGTCTTTTACTGTGAGCTTTTTGTCTACATGAGAGCCTGACAAGGTACACGAGGAAGCTTCTGTACCCACCGTAATGGGCTTCGTTTTCTCTTCAGTTCGACCTTTCACTGGAAAAGTAATTAACCCCGGAAATAAATTGCAATGGTAAGTTTTGTACCGCCCGAATGAGCACAAATTAAGGCAGTGTCGGCAGTTATAGCTCCGGTCCCACCGGTAAACTTTATCCACAAAAGCAGCACGTGACCTAGAAGTTAAAGTGAGATCCCAAATGACACTTTTACCCTTCTTCTGCATTATTTTTTGAAAACCAAAAAACAGACGACGGCGGCCACGTGATCCCAACATATGGGGATCGTTGATAGAGGAAGTACAGGAATCACCATTCTTGTTATTTTCTTATAAACGGACAAAACTACCCCCAGATAATTAGCAAAGTATTGTGACTGTAAGTTAAGGCTAGTTACGTCACTTCCGGTTCGGCACGTGGGCTCCACGACTTCGTTTAGGCCACCAGGTGTTTTGATCTGGTGTGGCCAAGAGAGTCAGGAAGATGGGGTTCCCAACCCTTGATTGGTGGGTCTCCAGTGGACCCCTGCATCGTCCCTCATGCACAATCACTCTTATCTTATGTCACTCCTAAACACCCGCGAAGTATACATATCCATCCACGCGCACCACCTAGACCACCGACACTCCCTAAAACATGCTAATGGCTAAGATAATCGACCCGGTGGCCGGTTCAGTGCCAATGATTATTGGGTTTAATAAGGGTTTAAGTGCAGTGTCTAGTAGCGAGTATTGGTTTCGTTTAGTTTAGAAGTAGACAAGTAGTAGAAATAATTGTACTTACCAAATCTCCAACGAGCCTGGACAAGAGCAATGTCGGGGTTGTGGGCCAAGAACGGGATGGCGCGCCTGAGGAAGTCAGGTTCAGGCTGGAAATCGGCATCGAAGATGCATACGAACTCGCAATGCTTCACATAGCTTCTCTTCAGTCCTTCTTTTAAAGCACCAGCTTTGTATCCAGTTCTGTTCTCTCTGATTTGGTACGTTATGTTTATGCCTTTGCTTGCCCATCTCTGGCACTCCAGCTCCACCATTTGCTGCCAACACGAGAAAAGAATGAGGTCTTTCTGGAGTATGCAAGCAGAATCCAAATCAGGAATTTGGCGTCTCTTTAATGTGATTTGCGTTTAATTGCTTTTTTTTGGCTGTTTTATGATACTGACACAAGTGTTCACATAAGTATAGACTCATCAAGCTCAGAAAAGAAGTCGTTTTGGAGTGTTTTCTTTTACTTGAAAATGTGGCATAAAACTGAGAAAGGA
This sequence comes from Erythroxylum roraimae, assembly GCA_027568915.1. Taxonomy (NCBI): domain Eukaryota; kingdom Viridiplantae; phylum Streptophyta; class Magnoliopsida; order Malpighiales; family Erythroxylaceae; genus Erythroxylum; species Erythroxylum roraimae. The sequence goes on from JAOSBL010000211.1 coordinate 3,628,809, forward strand.
TATTGTATCAGGAAACAAAGCAAATGCCTCCAAATTGCATTAGACATTTGTTTGTGTTTTCCTTTACTTTTAGTACCTTGATGGTAGGATCAGTTGAATCATCGAGGACTTGGATCACAAGACGATCCGCTGGCCAAGAAAGATTAGAAGCTGCGCCTATGGAGAGCTTGTAAACCTGTGCACAGGACAGCAATCATTACATAACCAAAGCAAACGTAAAGAGAGAAAGAAGAAAAAGCATGGAACTTTGTAATTGTACTAATCTATACAAGCTCTGATAAAGTGCCCAGAAGAAGACAAAATGAGTAAAAGCGGGAAGAAGTAGAAAACGAGAAAGGAGAGGAGGGGAGACCTCTTTTTCATTGAACATTGGAATTTGGACAAGAACCACGGGGAAGTTCGAACTGCCAGATTCCAAATCGTCTTGGAAGGCCTCCCATTTGTAACGCTCATCAGGTTTCTTCCAGAAAAGCTTGACGAGGATAATCACAATACCCATGTAAAGTCTCTCCATGAAGAGCATGAGCGACATGGCTAAGCAGACATAAACTCCAAGTTTCAAGACCGGAACTATCAATGGAGCTTTTACAAGGTCCCAAATGAGAGACAAATGACCTAAAAGATCATCACTGGACACCTGAAATGACTCTGGTATTATGAATTTCGGTGAGACTTCAGCCATCTCTGTTTCTCTCTATCACAACAGAGGAAAACAGGGGATGGATAAAAAGCTAATTGAGCTTAAAAAACCAACACAGAGCAACAACAAAAACAACAGTAGTAATGTATACAATATTGGTTTTGGATCGTTAACAATGTTGGACAATCACTTCTTTCACCGTTGCAAAGCCCCCTCTCTCCCTCGTAAACACGAAGCAGAGAGCCAGAATAGAAAATGAGGCAGAGAAAGAGACGTGGAGGTTGTTCGTGAGAGAAAAGGAGACTAGATATAAATAGGACAAGAGGAGAAAAGAGTGATTTTGTAGTCCGTTTCGGTCCCATACTGGATAATCCCTTATGAACCTTTTTTTTCTTTTAATTTTACTTTACATTTGTTAATAAATTAAATTTAAATTGATGAAATTTTGGCACTAATTTAATCTTTAAAAGTGTACTCAAATGAATTTAAAATTTTTTGATAATGTTTTTTTTAAATTTTGACACGTTAAATCAGTAAAACAAGATATTTTGGTTAAACTTGCATTAGACCACCATAAAAGCAGCTAAAACTAAATAAAATTAAAGAATTTAAAATATGATTAAAATTCGAAGAATTTGAAGCTTAAATCAAAAAGAATTATTAAATAAAAATTAATTAATTAGTTTTAATTTTAATTTTAATTTATAAGAGTTTATTAATCTACAAGTTTAAATAAAAAAGAATTATTAAATAAAAATTAATTAATTAATTAATTTAAATTTATAAGAGCTTATTAATTTATAAAAATTGACCGATTAATTAATAAATTGATAGATTTTTGACAACAAGAGTTATTAAAGTAAATTAAACGAAAAGTTAAAAACTGAATTGAAAAGTAGAATAATTTAAGATTTTTATAGTCGAACTGGTTGAGCCAGATGGATATATTAATCATTGAATTTTGATGTTATTTTGTTAAAATTTAACAAAATATTATTTTATTTAATAATAAAAAATCAATTAATTAAAATAACACCAATTTTGAAAATTTCAATCAAATTTCAATTTAAAAATAATTTGCATTCCATTCAACCTATTATCATTCGTATATATGTTTGAGTAATTGAATGAACAAATAAAAATTTAAAAAAGAAAAATTTTTAAACCAAAGTTTGTTTATGTTTACTAAATTATATTAATTTGATTTAAAATGAAAAATGAAAAATTTAATTTGACTTTAAATTACAAAATTAAAAAAAAAAGAAAATTTGTTAATTTCAACTAATTAATATCGTAATATATTTATCTGAATTTTAAAATTTAAAATTTATTCACATGTCTCTGACTTAGAATGACTTCGAAAATCAAGTACACTAATCGCTCCGCTAATTCGTGAGTTCCGATGGTCGTTTACAAGTAATTCTAACCGACAAAAACAGAAGAACTTGGCCTAAGGTTGGTCTCCCTTGACTTCAGTGTCGTGCATATAATTTATATATCTTCTTGTAGACTTTATGATTATGTACACATTGTTCATTTTTGTACCTAACGTATACATTTTTAAATAATTAGGATAAATAAATTTATATATGATCAGGACAACATATTTCGACCGAGTCTTATTTTTTATATAACTCACTTTATCTAAAGATGATAATGGGTTAGCTCATGGGCCGATTTATTGTCATCCTTAAATAAAGTGAGTCAATCATGTCAATTTTTTAAAAATTAAAAATATAAAATAAAAATTTTTAATTAAATAATCAAAACAATGTCGTTTTGTATAAAAGAATTGAATATCGGGCTTGTATAAGCCTGAGTCTAGCTATTAAAAACACCTTAATAAAAACCTATAAACTGTTCATTATCATTACTAAATTTATATTTAAGTCCCTTTCTAACGTGAGATTACTTACTTTTGGATTTTTTGGATTTTCAACATAATCATAACTCTAAACCTGCTATTGAGACAATCTGTCGGATCAGGGTCTTCCAAGTTCCAACCCGAGTCCATGATTTTCTTTGCTGTTTATGCAAACACATAATCATAGGCTGTAGGGTGAATCAACGAGGCATAAACAAAAAGCGTGATTCAACTGACAGTGTCGGCTTTGCCTATTCACAACAGCAAAAGCATTCCTATCCTGGTGGTTTTAGTGAAAGGGTTCTTCATATTTTATGGTTATGGTTTAACAAGGCATTTATTAACCCTATACTGAAATAGCTTTTCGAAACTTGCGAAACTGACAATTCCTTAATTGGGAATATCACCAATTGCGCCGTAGTTTAGGTAGTTCTTGTACTTTTGTAAATTACGGTCGGAGATTGTTGATAGGATACGAGACAAGATTCTCTGTCTAGTTTTATAATGTCTTATTTTATCTTATAAATTTTAACTATTTATTTATGTAAGTCTTACATTTATTTATATGAGACCTATGCGGAGCTTACATAAATAAATAGCTGAAAATGAGATTCATAAAATAGAATAAGATACCATAAAATTGAACAAAAGATCTGAACTCATAAGATACAATTCTCTCTTGTCAGTTTTTTCCTCTTGTTTCCTGTTATTAATACACGCCTTTGTCATACGCGACCTCCTCTGTTAGTCAAGGATTTTATTTGTTTTGGTTGTAAAGTGTTTCATGCGAAATCTTTCTATGTGTAGAATCTCTAGAGACTTTCTCACCAAACACTTCAGAATTTTTCTTGTAAGCTCTTCCACTGTGACAAGAACGTGTGTAGTTATATAGGACTGACAATCTCTTTAGTTGGCACACTAGTTGTTATTTTCCTTCGTTTTATTTTATTACTATTTTTTATTATTTAATTATTTATTGTCTTTTCATATTTATATTATTTTATTATTATTATTAACATTTTTAGTATTATTATTATTAGTCTTTTTTAATATCTATATATTTTGTTATTTTATTATTATTTCTATTTTTATATTGTTTTACCTATTTTCTCTGTAACTTGCATCACTCTTATATTATCTTATTTGCATGTGGGTCTATCAAAAATAGCCTCTTTATTATATAGAAGTAAGGCTGCGTACTATCAGACCTCCTCAGATTTCGCTTTATTGTAAGATTTCAAACTGAATATGATGATGATAAGTAAAAATACTACATGCTAGTCCTAACCCACAAAACCCTACAGAAGTGTTTAACAAATAGCTTTTCAGCTATTTTTTACTTTATTGACTAAAATTTAACTTTTTGACCATCTTCAAAAGCTATTGATGTATTTAATGAATAATTTATTGGTTAGCTTATTTAACTCCAATAAGAAGATTTCTAAAAGTTCTATAAGATAAGCTTTTAGAGTTAGTTGTTTGCCTAATAACAATATTGCCCTTCACTTTACTCTTTATTTTTGCTCTATGTGTTTTCAAAGTTGGCTTTTTTGATTATACAATTATGTCGTAAAGTTTGGAAGAATATAATAAAGAGGTTAATTAAAATTTTTAATTTTTATTTAATTTTATAATATTAGTTTACATTTAAAATACCATAATATTACGTTTTTGAACATAAAAAGTTACATCAAATTAATATTTTTAGTATATAGCTACTTTATATTGTACTTGTGTCATACTACAATTATAGATTTTTAATTTATTAAATAATAAAATTTATACAAATTATATGAAATAATAATAATATGATGTAGCTCGTTGCATCATTTATATTAATAGAAAATTTAACGTTAGATTATTATTATTATTATTAAGTTTTTTATTAAAGTTATAAACTTAATTTTTGTAAAATTGAATATCTAAATCTCAATTCTTATAAGAATATTCAACAAAATGTTAAGAAATATAATATTCATAACCTTATAATTTTTTTTAAAATCATGCCCTTATAAATCATTTTATACATCAACTAATACTAACTAGTTAATTTTATCAAACATCTTTAATAAACAGCTGATGTTATTTGCTGGTCAAATCAGCTGATAGAATCAGCCATCAGCTAACCGTTAATAGAATTAGCTAACAGTTAATGCAATCCGTTATTTGCCAAATAGAGTCAATCCATATATTTTATTATTTTACTTACATTAATTATTTAAATTTTCGAGATATATGAAATTAGATTAGAAAGGGTAAGGTTGGAACACATGCTAAAATTGTTTTTTCGTGACTATAAAATCACATAATCAAATTAGGAAAGCAATCTCTTTATAAAACTATCAAAAAAAATACTAAGTATATTAATTTTTCTTTTATATTTACTTTATCATTTTTGTATACGTTTTGTTTGAATAATGCATCCACTTACTTTGCATGAAGCCAACGCAAAATTAGGTACTTGACTGCAATTTAAACAGCCTGATTTTGTCTATGGTGTCGGCACGGTTGCTGAATCTTGGATTTCGTTTCCATGTCATCCGGTGTTTTTGTATCTCAAGAATCTTCCATTTCCATCTCTTTAGTTTCTTCTTTTTCTTGGCAAGCGCCTGCTTACTTTCCCGCATCTTCCATCTTCCATTCTTTTTCTCATTGAAATTCACAATCTGCTGCTCATAGAGCTTTTTGAAGTATTCTTTGTTTCTACTTAAAGTGGCCGTATCCGTATTGGTCCTTTTTAAATAGTTTATTCCACTAGCAATAAAGCAAACCCATCCGTTCTATTCTCCGTGATTCATGTTGTATAAAGGGTAATGAGTCAAAGATTTTCTAGATATGTAACACCCACATTCAATTTTATACGATAATAACATGTTCTTGGTCACCTTGAGTTTTAGTGGCATTTCCAAGAAGCTTTTTGTCTTGATCTGACCCTATAATCCATTGAGTTCTTTGCTTTTGACAAAAATTTACCAAGACTAATCACTCCCCTCTCTTGAATGGATTGAAGACGGAGTTCATGTCAAGATGAGAATGTTTAATCCACCTCCTGGTTTCAAGGGATAACCATGCTTCTCATTCAAAGTAATCGTAATGCCCGAGCTCCTACTTTTAGGGTCAGAAGGCCTAAACTGTTATATCTAACCTAGGAAACTAGATTCTAATCTTTCTCATATAAATGCTAATCAAGTGCTTATAGTGGACACTTGCCTTTTCTGTTACTTATCCACGGGCTAAAAGTTCATCATCTACTAATCTGCTAGCTACTCGAAACAATGTCTATACTTTTGAACTTGACATGTAACAGGCAACATGATCTCTTTATAAGCAAAATAATTTAAGGTGAAAGAATGATACCGCATACAGCGACAACTCAGAACAATTAAATGTCCTAATTTGTATTACAGGTAGTCCTCAGATTCCATATTTACATCATATGTAAAGCTCACAACCAACCTCCAAAGGGAAACAGAAATACCCTTCTGATTAATAACAGAAAATGCCAAAGAAATAGCATGTGCTCCTTGCAATCTTCGGCATGACATCAGGACTTATAGCAGCATTTATTTTTCTAAAGAAAAAGCAATCACCTGCTCATTGATGAATGAACCGCACGCCTATAAGCCAAGTGCCAAACATTTGCTGGCTACAAAACACCCTTCATGACTTTAGATATGGAACCTGCCTTGTCACTCGTAAATATTTCCTGTAGACTTTGTTTGATCATAATAAAACTGGGATCATGTCCTGAGAGAGGATGACGAGCTCAAAGCAACATTTTTTTGCAAAAATTGGATTAAATAGCCATTTCTGTGTCCGTAAAATGGGGTTAAATAGCCATTTCTGTGGCCATGAAGCCTAAGATTGTTTCGTACAAACATGAGATCTTCCACTCCGTGGATTCCTAGTTTACTTGGTGTTTCTTGGTATGAGAAGTCGCTAGTTTTCCAAATCTCTTGACATATTCCAACACCAGAAACCTGACTCAAAACCTTTATGGCTAGTCAGGGCCGTTCCTATAATTTTATAGGCCCGGGGTGAAATTAAAAAAAAGGGCCCCAATAAATCGACAAAATCGTCATTTGCTAATCCACTTTGTTTGTTAGTAGATTTGAA
>JAOSBL010000211.1:3712138-3731262 GCA_027568915.1 Erythroxylum roraimae
ACTCCTTTGCTGGTAATTTGAATGTTAAAATTGAACACAATGTATTGGCTTGTCATGTTCAAGGAAATGGCGGTGACAAAATGGTCATAAACTTTAGTAGGGAAGAAGACATCTTTATATGCGTCATTTAGGCGCTTTAAGTAATTAAGCTGCCATTTGTGAAAATGGCTAATAAAAATGGAATATGTTAGAAGAATGCTCAATCTCACTTCTATTGTTTCATTCCAATGCATTGATAATCGTATAGAATAATACAAACTATTACACTCTGTTTCATGTGAAAATTACTTCAACTTGGATATGGGGAAAATTAAAAGGTAGAAAAAGAAAAAGAAAGTGAACCCTCACCCCAATTTTCCAAAAGAGAAACTACAACTAAAGCAAATTAGAACTGTGCAAAAAGAATTATCAAAATCCCGACCAACCCCTTCGGAAACCCTGTTCTCTTTAAGCTGATCACGATATTAGCTCACTCCTTCGATTCCGCCAGCCCTAGCAGCCTGAAACTCTTGATCCACTGCTTTAATTCAAGTGAAAGATGGGTAGGCCAGCTGTATAAATCAGGTAGTTTGTACAAGTGTATATTCAACAAACTTTTTACATAAATCTCCTCCATGTCACAGCAACCCAGCCAGAATAGCCCCAGGATCATTTGATGGCGCATGTGCAGCTATCGGCTGTGTTACTGAAGGTGCAGGAGCCGGTGCCGGTGCTGCTATCGGAACACTAGCCAACTGCTCCTTAATGAACTCTTTCAACCTGCACATCAAACTGTCAGAAATATGTGGAAAAGTTAAGTCCATAGTAGGGTGCGTATGGTCTGGAAGTCAAAAAACATACTCGAATGTTAGTGTTGGGTCCCCAGATGCAACTGTCATTCGCAATTGTGTTCTATCCGCTGGATCTGTCTCAATTCTTGCCTGAAATTTTGTACAAAAGGATCCACCTCACGCTCTATTGCCAAATTATTATTCAGTTGAAATATCCAAGAAAACTAGAGCAACTTAGCAGCAACTCAAAATTTTTGGCACTAACTCAACACGATTATTTTCACTTTGTATATGTAACTTTAGGTGAGGTTCCAATTGAGGGAAACAATAGTAATCATCCTCCAAGACCTAGCTCCAAAGCCCAACACATAAATGCCAAAAAGATCCAATAACAGCTCATACTGCACTAAGCACAGGAGTCATAATTTAGCAAAACAAATAAAATGGAACAAAAACCAAACTCTTACCAAGCAAAGCATAGCCCTTGTACTCTCCGAATAAAAGGTTGTACATGCAACGAGGTTATTAGGATTTGGATCCTAGAAAACAAAGGAAAAGTGAGAATCTTTCCTATATTCCCGCAAAGTGCTTGTTAGAATGACTTAGATCCGATGACTTACAAGCCCAGGACAAACCATTAAACAGAAACTATTAAATAGTTTCGCCATTTCAAGAAGGGGGAGAGGCCTTACACCTCTAACCTGTACGATTATTCAGAAAATTTTACAGAAGAGATTAGTTCATACAGAGAATTTCCAAGCATAGGAATTGTCAAATGAGTTCAAATGTTCAGTTTACAACAACAGACAGACAACTACGAATCCTTGTCCATTCTAAATAGATGAAAAGATTATCATGCGGCACCGAAAGCATCCATAGTTGATTAAATTCTTACATTCTAGTTGGCAGGAAACAAAAAATTGTGATAACAAAAGTTCTCGTTTAAATAGATGATAAAGCATCCCAGTATGTAAAATTGATTTAAACTTGCTTCCACTGGGGTTAGACGCAGTATAGCCAATCATAAGAACCAGAATTTGTGTCATGCAATAAAAAAGACTCGGAAAAACTTGCATCAAGCATAATGCAAAATACACTTACGACTTCTCGAAGCTTTAGGGGAGGCCCCGAAAGTGATCTCCATTGAGGAAAAAACTCTTCAGCAGACACTGATAGAGGCTGAAGAAATTTGTTCATGACAGCAGGAAGACGAAGCTTGACATTGACCTAATTAAAGGACCAAAAAGTCAACTGCAACTCAAGCTATGATTTAGTATCCCTTACAATAACATGTAACACAAAATATAAATGTACAGTACCATGTTGGTACTGAACTTGTAGGAGAAGTCAAGTACAGCCACATCCCTGCTCGGACAAAGATTCATTACTTCAAGCGGGCACTGCACCTACATAACCAAAGAAAAAGAATCAGTAAACAAACAGGGACAAAGAAACACAAGAAAGGTGGTTAACAACATTATCAACTGCTGTCAAAAGGCAGGTAGCACATTCACCTGTGCCCTGGGAGGAATAGTTTCAGGTACTAGGGAGAGCTCTATCTTTAAATGTGCCGGAGGTAATATTAATGCCTGAACAGAAACAAGAGGAGAAGTATTCTTGTTTCCCAAGAAAATAACAAGACGGCCATGATGTGCCCACCACTCTGCTTTAATACCAATCTGGAAAGAGTGGACAGAAAAATTTCATGGTTTCTACCAACTAGAAATGTATACGACACAGCATTGTGTCTTCAATATAAACGAATAACCATAACAAGACTTTGGTAACAAGTTAAGAGAAAGAAAATAATACCTGAATGAATGGATCCTCATACAAAACACCACTGTCCTTTAAGCATAAAGCATAAAATCTTTCATTAACATTCCCAATTGGCTGAAAGTATTCAAAAGAAAATAGCTAGTTAGAAGTGAATCAATGTCCTAAGGTAAGTTCAACTGATACTGATCAAAGTTGTTCACAGGTTTTCCAACAATCTTATTTCCTAAAATCTGAAGACTTTCCAAAAATAAGAGCTGCATCATCACTTGACAAAGGAAACAATAATGGAATTCTCAAAAAGGATCAAAAAGCTAAGTACCTGAACAGAATTTGTTTGCTCTCCAATAGGTACAATAGCTGCACCATCTGCTTCAGCTGGAACATCTTCTACTCCAGAGACTGCAATACGCTGAGAGTGGACCTCAACTGCCAGAGGACCTTCAATAGCCAAAAGGTCACCAAGTACATCTGCTGAACTAGTCAAAGTCCCATTTGGTTGTGTTGAGGATTGATCTGCTGAAATTTCCTCCTGATAGGTTGCATAATGCAAATCATAAAAATGAGCAATACAGGTATTTCATAAGTCTCAAGCATATACATAATAAAAAACTACATTGATGAGAAATCTAACCGCATTGCCAGTCATGTCAGGAACCTTCACTAGACTAAGTTTGGCAATAGGTGAAACTGGTGGTGACATCCCATTGGCAGGGCGTTGGTCAGTAACAACCAACGAGTTTGACATATGTTGCTGCATTCTTGACTTAATAGCACTTTGCTCAGCAGCATCAACCTCAGCATCTTCAGCCCTTTTAATTAGTGCAGACTGGATCAAACAAAGACAATATTAAACTTTAGAGAAACAGTGTGGAACCAAACTATTTAATCATTGACAAGAGTTCAACCACAGGCGAAAGTAACAGTATCCTCAAATGATCCTGTGGAGTGAATAACTACCTGACGCTCGGGAAATTTAGGCATTTCAGCCAGTATGTCCATTAGAGCTGCACCTTTCCTACTTAATGCAAAATACTCTGTAGCTCGTTGTTGTATCTCAACATCAATGCAGCTCTCATACCTATAGAATTGTGAACTTAGGTCCAATAATTCCACAAGTATTAAATATCAAACCAAAAACCTAAAGATGATAGGAGGAAAGGTAAATCTACTTGTTGAATATGGTCCAGATTTGGTTTTGCAGTTCTGGATCGGGGGGCTGAGTGTGCACTAAAATCTTAGCATAGGATGACAGGAGGATTGGAATGGTTGAAGTACTGCATACAAGTGCATATCTTTTAATATGTGAATTGATCACAAGCAATACATTTAACGTGAGAAGGACAATTGTTAATTGCTCTTACGATACAGTAGGAAGCTTATCATGTATGATGCTAAAGATTTCCTTCGGACTACCTCCAGGCTTTCTGGCCAAAAGATGGCCATATTCTCCTAGAAGATAAGCACTGACCTGTACCATAGAGGCATTAAATAAACAGTAATTGGACACTGCGTGAATTTTAACTTCAGCATGAAGACCAACAAATGTTTGTAGTAAAGAGACACCTTAACCATTGTCGTGTGTACAGCAGGCTTGTCAAGATACTCCCTAACTTTGGCTGCTGCATAAGGCTGATCAAATTTTCAAGTCTCAATTGAGAATCGCTAAATTAAAACAGCAACGAATAATCAGAAGATTATAATGTATGCTTAATTACTTGTAGGTCTTCATTGTTTGTAACAAACTGCACAACACGAAACCATATATCATCGCTGACAAAATCTCCTGCCTTGTCAACCAACTGAAGGATTACATCCACATACCTGCAATCATAAAAAATGTCAGAAGTAGATAGTAGTCAGCATTACATACCAGTAGTTTTGGCAACGAACCAAGTATGATTGAACAAATGCCATAAAGTTCCACGTAGATGATTGATTGAAGAATAATAATACTAGAAATAGTTGTTTAACTTTGGCTGCTTTTGAAATTTTTACAGATACAGAGAAAATCCAGTCATCACATATTGGCATTCTCAGTCTAAATAATGAGCTTAACCTACTACTGTTATTATCCTGCTTTGATACAAACAGATGAAACAATGAATATAGAGATGGGTAAGTGGCCCAGAAAGAACACCCAAGTTAGTTCGCAATCAAAAGGCAGTTTAACAGCCACTGGAGAATAGCTGTTAGGTAATTGAAGGTAGAAAAAAAGGATGTTGTCCGGTCATTCCTGCAGAAAAGGCCAATCACCCCTGCTTGACCTGAGTCCAATACCTCCACTACAGTGAAGTATTCTAGCAGATATGTTTGAAAAGTGACATAATTTCCTATTCTCCAACATCACTGCCATCTCATTTTGTCCAAGCGTTGATGCTTTTTTTTAATCATCTAGGATTAGTGACTATCTCGTGTATGTTCTATGTTTGTATCTATATGTGCTAAGTCCAATGCTTCCCATATCTTGCAACAGGAAAGTGTTCATACCAAGACAAATCTGGAGCAAACTTCTCTGCAAGAATAGCAGCTTTCAGAGACAATTCCTCACGCATTGCAAAATCTGCTGTGCTGAGATACTGAACATCAGAAAAATGTCAGAGGCACACCTCTAATTTCACAGCATTGCAATAGAACACTCATTATGCAGAACAAGTCATCAAGAAATTACTTGTACCTGCAACAGTTCTTCCACGATGTCCTTCGCATTTGAAACATCGCACATACCATAAAGTAAATCAAGGGCACGCCGTCGAATACTGGATAAAGAATATTAGATCAGCAAAACTAAGTGCATCATAATGGTCAACATGAAATGCAGCATTTAATTGATCAAATCCACTATTTTGTACCATAGAAGATTAAGCCACATAATTCTGATGCATAAAAACAGCTAAGATATAGGAATGTTTGACATGAAAGTTTTGACACTCAAAATGGTCAGATTTTACATCTTTCCATAGCAAAACAATGACCCGGAAACTACACCGGGAATATGGATCAAGAATGTAAGGGAAAGTGACAGTATATAAAGTGCAATATACTTCAAATTAACCTGATGTCAGGGTCTTTCAATGATGTGATGATCTGAGCCTGATGCCTTTTAATAATATCTTGGACATCTGTAACCATCAACATCCGAGTCATATTCTCCTGCATAAAAGCAACAGTGAACAGTAATGTTCAGTTAAGCAGATATAGAGTACCAATTAGACCTAACCGTCAAATATTAAACAATAAAGTTATAGTTCAGAAAATATATTGAGTTACCTCACTAAGATAAGTTGGGAAGGAAATTTCAAAGAATAAAATGTTTACCATGACTTACCAAGCCAAGATAACGGATATTTGGTTCACGGACAGCAATAAATTTCCCAAGGAGAGCAACACACTGAGACATCATCTCCTTTTCAGCATCAAGATGCATCACCTGTAGTCAAGAGATCGGAATATACAATAGACAACATATAGGTCATCAAAATGCTATATACAGATGCAATATTAATTATTGAAGGATCAACTTAATACAACAGGTACAAGATGCAATCATCTCCATTATCACTGGGAGTGCAGATTGAGCACATGGAGATAAAAGCTTGTCTCATTTACCGTTCATTGCACAAATAATCTACTGTCTCAAAATTTATATATATATATTGAAAATTTTGGATTTCAAAAATCTTATATTGCAACAGTCAATATGGAGAAATGAAAGAATTAAGAAACATAAGTAGAGCATATTGAAAAGTATGCAAGTTGAAGTACAAATATAGTTCTCACACACAAACATTTACAACTAAAGAAAACTGACCAGAGACAGGGCCTCAAATAGAACAGCATGAGACGCATTGTTCTTATTCACATTTTTCACAACATCAGTTCCCATTAATATCCGCTGCAAGACCTGAAAACTTGAAGTTAGATGTAATTAAAGTCAGAAAAACCAATTGTTATAAAAATAAGTTCATCAAGTAGAGTACGACCTCAAATAATGCTCTGCTCGTATTAGGATCTTCAATAGTTGGGAAATACTGAAGAGCCCTCATTGTTTTAACCTGTGTACCCAAATGGGATCACTTAAATAAACGATATATACAACAATAACTTGCTCAATACAACATCCAAGAACAATTAATAAAAGAAGAGTTACTACTAGAATAATAAAACCAGATTAAATACAGTAATACATTTCTATACCAATAACCTTTAAGAATTGATAATGAACAAAAAGATACAGGCCTGAAGCCAAGGAGAGGGAATGCCATAATAAGTGTATTCTTGTGGAATATCCTGGTTCCTAGCCAGTCGCTCTAACATCTTTACACACTTTGGAAGACAACTCCAGTAAGCTTCATGGTTATTTGACACCAAAGCAACAAGAAGGCTCATAGAAGATGTCAAGATCCCAAGATCGCGTTCATCCAAAAGTTGTGCCATCCGATCCGCCCTATAACACAAGGCAAAGTGGATTTTGGATATATGCAGGTAGTTGTTTGGAATATAAAAGCCACCACGAAGCAATTAAACATACCAGCCATCTACATTTACAACATCAGGGTTTTTCCTAAACAAACGCAGTAGACATAAAGCAGCCTTCTTTCTCACAAGGGGTCTACAGCTACTAGAAATCTGAATCAAGAAAAAGAGTAAATTGTGTCAAATAATATATTAGCTGGTTGAGTGTTAAGCTAATAATTCATAACTTACCACTAGCCTTTGAACATCTGGTGCTAATGATTCAGCAAATTCTCTCCCACCAATGTTTCCAACCTACAAATTACCAAATGAAATTTCAGTGCATATGGCTGAAGTCTCGTGTTTCGTATTCATGATCATATCATACTGCATTCTTTTGAATTTGGAATCATGTCATGCAAAGTTCTAATGAAAATCTTAAGATGACACATTGTGAAACAAACAGAAAGGGACTGACATCAACCAGAAAATTCCAAAGCTTTTCCCAGCTTTTTTAGTGATCAGACTTGATAACATGAATGTTACCTAATATCATGGCTTCAAAATGTTAAATAAAAAGATTTTACACTTTAAAAGAAACCTGAGTAGCTTTAGAAAATGCAAAAACTGGCATTATTCTTGAACATAACAGAGACTTGATCAATATTCTCCAGATCCTCTTTTACCAATGCCAGAGCACCCCGTCTTCTAACCAACAGTGCGTGGGAAGCCTTTTGCTTTGGGAAAAATTAACAACAGCCGGCTAGTTATTGTAATCTAAGATGTACTAGTACGCATGTATCAACCTAAAATATACTAGTTAAAAATTATTTGATTACAATTGTTATACCATAATGTTTATAACCATCTAGCCACTACAAGTGCATGAAACAAATAGGCACTGCTCATGTTCTATAGAGAAACATCAGACTACCAACCAATACATAGGGAAATTTTACTTTATGGCTAAGAATGTTACTTCTCAAACCATGCTTAGTACATTTCAGCTGCATCTCAGATCAGAAAAGTGGTATTCTAAACTGCCAAGTAACAGTAAAAACTAAAGGTAGAACCCTTGTTAAGCAATTCATACATAATAACTTAATAACAAAAATAAAAACATCTCCCACAAAGTAAAAGAGATTCCTACTGCCATACCATTGTCAATGCCAAGCACTGAAAGGTTTCATTTCGACCAATGATATCATTCCGTACTGTATTTATTGCCAACCTCAAAAAGTCATGGTTCTCATTGAGCAAACATGATGTCGCTATGTAGCCAACCTGTAGGAAGTAGCAGCAATATAAGCAGAACAGTTTGAACAATTTTGCAATTCAAGTATTAAATAAGAGGGAATTACATTGAACATTTAAGCATTATAATCTCTCCAAACATGAAAATCAAACCCCTATAAGAACATGATAATGAAACCATATCATCGGAAAAGATCTTTAAGGCCCAAATCATCATCTACCAATCAGAAGTTGCCTTATCACCAACCATTCGTACATGTGAATAGTTTTCACAAAAAAAAAAAACAGAAAATCTGTGATGGATAGGTTTATATCATGTGATCGAGACAATACAACCACTAGTTGCAATAGTAATAGTGCATTCCAGGAAGCCCTAGAAGTCCAGATGATTTCAGAAAACACGAGGAAGAAAATACCTGTTTTTCTGGGTACTTTGGTGCCGATATTAAAGAAACAGCTTCCATGTGACCGAAATCCACATCATAACCCAGCATATAAATATATAGCATCTTCCAAACATATTTCTTCTTTTCATAAGGAGTCAAACCCTGATTAACCATAAACGTTGCAATCAGTAATTGCTTTATCGAGTTAAAAAATTCTCTTCAGATGTTATATTTAAGTTCACTGAATCCACACAACTCAAGCAAGAATGTATGTGATATAAGAGTGAACACACTGCAATGTCTCAAATGCATAAATAGAATAGAAAACTATACAAAAAAAGGTGGATCAATAAAGTTATGGAGGTGAATGCAATACAAAAGATAACCTGTAATGACAGACAAAGAGAATTCAGAAATTATTAACCTAATTAGTCCAGCAGAACAATGTCAACTGCATCGGGTAAAAAAAAAAAGGGTAAAAAGTTCTTTATGTGTGCTTACACTTGAACCCTTTAAAAACCAAGTTCACATTTGCAACATGAAAAGAGAATTGACCAGACACAACATTCTTTGTAAAGTAAGTGGAAGTTCATTAAGATTCTAGTGAATATAGTGGAAATCATGGTCTCCAAAACACCTACTGGACAAAAACACACAATCCAAAACATACAAACTATACAAAGCCAGCAGTGTGGTAGCAGCATCAAAAGCATTTATACAAACAATATTATACATGAAACAGTCAATATACAACAGACACAACTGGTTCCAAAGATGTACATATTCATTTGTCTCTCTGCAAAGGCATTTCATTAGTATAGTACAATTCCACAAGATACTCGTCATATTAGCTCCAACAAAACATGATTGGAATTTTTAACTCGAGAGAGTAAATATAAACGTGAGAAGGATACTGCACCATCCACACTTTCAACACTAAACTTATGACAAAAAAAATAATGAATTCAAAAGGTAAAAGTGTATATGTTAACAGCAATCAACTCAAAAGAACAAACAAAACTCCTTGGTCCTAGGAATACACACTATCTCAATCTATCAGAGTGACTAGTTACAATGGTTTAATCACTCTTACATCAGGCTTCAAAATGGAAAAAGGTTCCATCTATTGATAACAACATCAATATTTGTAATCCAAAACTGACCTAACAAATATATTACAACAAAAAAAAAAAGATGAGTAAAATAGTAAATTATTTTATTCCTAAATTACAGGATAAAATGAGCATTACCTTATCAAAATATTATCTCTAGTACTTCTCAATTATTCTGCATTTCGAATAACAATGGGTTGTACAGCCATGTTAAGTGAATAATATTGCTCATCGTTATATGCAAGCAAAATTAACTTCCTACAGACCACATAGTCGTTGGGTACATAAAAAACAAAAAGGGACAACACATTGCACAATGTTATCATCAAATTAATCTCCAATAATGAAATAAAAATGCATCAATCAAAATATAGCCTCACAATATTTCCACAGAATTCCTAGGTAATATAACCATATGATTTGTCCATCTCTAAACATATCTAGCACAAGGATATCACTATTTTAAAATTTTAAAATATATCTGCAACCCCATAATCTTATTGAATTACTTCAACATATTCGTAGCTTTGTATAAACCAAATGCTTTCTGGTGCTTGGATAAAACCAATAAAGTGGAAAAACTAACCAGCATCTTAATGGTCAAATAAAGCACAACAAGCCAATTCAAGGGCAAAGCACAACCTTCAACAAATCATACAATAAGTTCCTTATCAGAAGTTATAGATTAATTTAAGTGCCACAAACAATATTTAAATTGCGTAACCATAATCAGAGTTTGGCATTGACCATGAAGCTTTTCTCCAATCTATACTTTTAAAATATTATGAATAAGAAACTAGCATTGAGGATTGCTTGAATTGCACAAGCATCCCTAAGCCAAAGATCTATAACCAGTTCAGAACAGAATAGAAACCCAATATAATCAGTCGAGATGATTGGAAAAGGGAGTACTTTCTATGTTGAAACCACGCAACAATGTTTCTTAAAAGCCTCTTCTTGCAAAATAAAATGCCATTTTCTCCTCACCTGTGGAAGTGTACAATTAATGCAGAGAGCAACATCTGGTCAAACATATGTAAGTACCCTCAATATTTGGCCATATTTTATGTCATTAATTAATGTACCCAAACAGATATGCCTTATGGGCCTATTCCCAGTGCTCATTGATTAAAAAGAGGATTATGTACACAAGTATGACAACTAAACCCATTAGTTCTTGTAATCACTTGAACAATAGCAAAAAGCTTTAATGCGATCCAGATCACACTATAATCATTGTATCAAATCATCGCCATAAAAGAATTACTCTGGAAGTTTAAGCACTGTTAATAACCCGCCAAAAGCCAAATACTGAGTCCCTATCAAAGTCAGAGAAAACCAAGATAATACTGAAGATCATACACCTTTATTCCTTATAATCCACTCACGAAATAGCTCGTAGGATAAAGTATCCGTTAGCCCCAGAAAAGAAATAAATGAGCTTCAGCTTTTGAAAGCTTCAGCAAAATATCTGTACCATTCAGTTGTCTAAACGCAGATGGTCTAAGTGGCATATTTCCTTTTCGCACAGCTGTTCCACCATCAAAAACTAAAGAAAACCGATTGCGTTTCTAACTCAACCCAACTCCTCATCCAGTATACGTGCCTTCATTGCTCAAAACCCAATAACATTATCGCATAGAAAAATAAAAAGCCTCATGTCATCTACTTGTGCTAGCTCAGTAGACTTACTGACTGTTCATTCAATTCAATTCCAATAAAAGAATTCTTCAGAACCAAACAATTACGGCTGCTTTTAAGGACGTTCCATTAATAAGTGCGCAATGATCCAAAACCCAAAAAAAAAAAACACCTAAACAATCAATAAAATTTTTTGAAGATACAAACCTTTTCGTTCTTGAAGCGAGTACGGACGTTACCGAGCTCTTTATCGACGCGAAGCCTCTCTTGCTCTTTGTTCTGGCAATTACGAATGTCACTTATAAATACCGACAGACCTCTCATCCCAGAAAGCGCCATTTCCCTATCAGATCCACCAACACTCTCTCACACACACTTTCTATAGCTCCACCACCAACGGCAACTTACTTTTATTATTATTAACTCAAAAACACACAGAGACAGAAAGAGATCCGATCAATTGAAAATAATCTACAACGATCGCCGAGTTTGAAGATCTGAGACTGTAATTCGACCAAGACATTAAGAGATGGAAGTTATGAAATCGTCAGATGTGGAAAAAAATGAGAAGAAATTGAAAAACATTTGTTTGAGAGAGACAGAACAGAGATTTTGGAAAGGCCGCCGATAGATTACTTCGGAATTTTGTATTTTGACCCCTAATATTTTGTTTTATTTCACATTTAGTTCCTTTTGTTTATATACTTTTCAAGATTAAAGAGTGGGATTGATGAGACCCGAGAGATTCAGCTTTTGTAAGGACTTTTCCGCACAAGTGGCCCCTTTTGCTTGTGGCTTTATTCTTACTTTTGTATTTCTAAAATTATGCAGTTGTGATGAAACAAATCCAAAATGCATACAAGGATTTAAAATGAATGCCCGTGAACGTCGCCTGAGAGATTCGAACTCTCGCGGGGAAACCCCATGTACTTAGCAGGCACACGCCTTAACCACTCGGCCAAAGCGACGGTTTGGTTGCTTTGCGAGAGCTCATTCACTTTCTTCATAAAAACATGTCAACATATTACGCCTTCCGCATTATCAATCTCGGTGCTACCTGAATATGTTCATGTGCAAACTACAACTGAAATCAGATAAACGCTGCTTAAGAAAATACAGCCTGAAATTTTCTATATTTTGCTCATAGTCATAAAGCGTTATAAATTGTGTGGCTACAAGCCTGTGCCTGTACAGATATACACACTCTAAGGGAAGAGGAAAGAAAGAAAATAGACATCAAAACAAGATCAACTACAGTTTGCACATTTTTCCATTTCAGTGGTACCGGTAGCTCCATTCTAAATCTGGCGTTCTTTGCCTGCAATCCCAGTCCCAGATTCCGGATGGAGCATCCTGCCTTCCAACTTCTTGTCAAAGGACTTTCCATGACCTTTGCCAAAACCACAACATCCACATATACAACAAAATACAACACCCTTTTCTTCCTTCTATAATAAATTGCTGAAAGAAAGTTAAAATTGAAAAGTACTCCAATGTCTACTGGAAGAAGCTGCAATGCTGTTTCCATATAACTTGAATCCACTTCACAACAAAAGGTTGAAATTCAACTGCCTTTTATGAAGGTGCCAAGACTCTGTGAACCACTCTTGGCTTCTATTTGTCTGGAAAAAATTCTCTGAAGATTGGTTTTCACGTATTACCTATCCACGAAAAGAAAAACTTTTCCGGTGTCTGGATTGCTGAGAAGTGCGTGCTTGCTCAACTGATGCCCTGGGAGCATGTCCAGTGCTGTTAACAATGTCTGGTTGGGCATCAGTGGAACCTGGAAGAAGCTTGCATCCAATTTTCCTGCGCACCGATCGTGGGGAACTTAGTGAACTATGCGATTTGGTAACCCTCTTCATTTCCTGTTTAATTCTACCAAATTCTTCTTCTAGTTCTCCAACTCTTGACCTCATATTTTCCATGTCTACCTTTAAAACCTGATTCTCACGCACGATTGCAACCCATCCATCTCTCCTTACAATCTGACCAGCCATGTCAGTTTGGTTGGACACTGGTCTTCCAGGAGCATTTTCGGTGTCCAAAACATGTAGGCAGCTGGCAAGTGCAGTTCTCAACTGCATCTGTTCAAAGAACAGAACTTGAAGAATGACTCGAATTGGTAGCCTTTCATTCTGAGAAGCATGCGCACAAGCATCAATGGAGAGCTTCTGGTAGTCAATGATGTTGCAAAGTTCTTCCCTCTCTTTATCTGACAGCCATGTGTGCGACTGCACAGTTCCATCAATAATTAGAAAATTTTTAAGATCAAGGAGAAGCTTTTGTTTAAGCACAACATGAAATATGTTGATTTTACATAATTCACCATTTTACAGAATGAATGGTTCGTACATAAGGAGACCTATTTTTTTCACCTAAAATCTTTAAACAGTGAGTTATCAGATCATAATTCTTATATATACACTGTCCTTAATTCATATAGTTAATTGATATGAGAATTTGACCCATCAATAAGGAAATCAAACCTTCAAGTATATATCAAGAGCCCTATATAAACCGTCATGCAAGGACCTTGACGAATCTGGAAGGGCCTCTACAAGACTGCGCATCTTCTTAGGTTTCAAATTAACATCAGAAGCAACCTCTGCAATATAGTTATCAATCAACTTTGCAACTTTTCTTAGGGGCTCAGAAGATGGTGAGGTTTCCAGATCCAAGGATGATGGAGAAAAAGATGTTATTCTTGATTCTGAAGACATAAAGTGATGAATGATCCTTTGCACACATTCGGTATCATACAAAGTATCAGAGTCAGAATAACTAGGAATGAGAAGACTGTCTAGGGTTGCCAATTCAAGTTGCATCCCTATTTTTCTCTCTAGAGAGTCCCTACATGTTTTATTGACACCCAATATCAATGCAATTCGAAGAAGCCCTAGCAAAAATCGGCAAAAGGACTTCCCCTTCTTTTCTGGAAGAAGTTTTTCAATTGTTTCTATCAAAAAACTTTGATCGACCACAGCAGGTGTCAAGCTAAAACTGGCAACTGTTCTTTTTTTTCTACTTTGTGCACTCTGCCACCGGCCAAGACCCGGTAGGTATTTCCTTGCATAATACATAATTGCACCAGCAAGACTCTCTGGTCTTATGCCTTTTGTTTTCATAGTGTTGATTAGTCTCTCAAACAAAACCACACTGAGGTATGAGATGTCTTCAAACCACCAGTCAGATTCTGTGCTTCGGATCCTCGCCCCTGTGTTTATTCCATTCCAGAGGATGCTACCTCCTGGACTCTGTAAACTTCCATACATCTTCATGGGCCACCCAAACAAGCTAGGATCTGTACAGGCCATCATAGATAGAGAATTCAAACATTTATTTGTTATTTGGAGCTTGTCAGCCCTTTGAATAACCAGGTCAGAACTTTGAAGAGCCAATATACAGTGTTTCCAGTTACGCATTACATTCTTATGGAAAAAGTTCTCTGATTTCGGAAGTAGATTATCTTCTCCATACTCATCTGTCATTTCAAGGTAGTCTGCTGCACAATACAATACAACTATATTTCTTGGAGTCAATTCCACCCGCATCCCATAGCAAAACTTTACTGCGAGTAAGAAGGTGTCAGGACCACCAGGGAATTCGGTGAGTCTTGTCGTCAAATTTTTTTCAAGGGTTCCATCACATATGTGTGCTATCTTCCCACATTTTGACACCAAAGGGAACTGAATGATCATAAGATTTTATCAACATCCAAACAAGGCAAATGGATGGGAAGACATGTATCCATTTCAATAAGAATTTCTGCAACTTAATAAATAAGAAGTTCTGTGATCTTAGAAATAAATACAAACAATAAACAGGTGCTGAAGGCCTTACCCACTTTATTACATCAAGTGTTGATGAAAAAATGGAAATTCAATAAACTAAATGTAGATTATATTTCTCTAAGACTAGTAATCAAAATAGAATAGCAAAACAAGTTACGCAAACATCGCTTCTCTAAAATCACCACAATTATCATTGTTTGAGACAAACAAAATCTTTTTTTATCAGCACTTGCTCTTCATTCGGGGAAACAAAGAGGGGAAATTTTTCATGGAATTCGAGTTCACTTTCCGATAATTACATATCAAACATGAGTTACAAGCTATTTACTGTCTAGATCAGCAATTATCAACCATAGACCAATCACTTTGAAAAAACTTAAATTTACCTTCTTATTGAATATCACTAAATTAGTAGCCTGACAGAATATATGTATGCATACAGCAACCAAAAATAAATTATGCAGCAGATAACTTGCCATTTACAATCGAAAAGTCTTTTATGACCTGAGCTTTCCTTGTCTAATTAGATGTCAATGAAAGTTCTCCCTGGAATTTCTCTACAAAAATTAAGAATCTTTAAGATAAGTTATGGGAAAGAATACTGAAAAACGAGAAATAAATGGATACAGGAATCTGGAAACTAAACATACATTCACCAAAACATACTCTGATTTACATTGTAAATCTGAACCGCATTCTCTTATTAATTTATTCCTTCACAGTTGACCTACAATTTAGGTATTTTCAAAATGTTAACTTGTAATTTTCACCATAATGCCCATGACTTTGAATGTATTTCAATTTTGACCATCATTATGAACCCTTTAGCAAGTTGAATGAGGGATCCAGGATGCAAAAACCTACAGCAGTGATAGTCGTTTACAATCTTTCATGTGAAGAACTTAACGGGTTTTTCTTACAAGATTGATTGTTGCAAACCCTTAAAATAGGAAAAGGGTGATGCCAAAGTTAAATAGATTTCCTCAAGTCTCATATGTATTAGTCCCTTCAATAAAATGTAATATCTGTATCACATTTTAACAATTCTCATTTCCAAAGGCAATTCTTGTGTGTATTTGTGTATGAGTAACTGATTCATGTCTAATGGTGTCATAAAAGTTGGTCTAGTCCTACAACTTCATGTTTTAGGAAATCCATGTTGTAGAAACTTCCTTACAAAAGTCTGCAACATGTTGATAACTAAATATAATAGATTCCCACTTTAGGAAATAGGAATCTATATTACATCATCTATATGAGGATGAATCCTTGGACTTTCTGAAAACAAGCATATGGAACAAAATTCACCATACTCCCAATCCTATGTGTATTTGGCCTTCCCTTACCATCCAATAGAATCATTACTCTTCAGACAATGTTAACTGATCACTTAGGTCACCAGGTGAGATGCATAGCAACCCAAAGTAGCAGACCGAAAAGTCAGCTGATATTTAAAGGCATCCACTATCATAGATATCCCCAAGTTAACAGTAGAAAAATGCAAAGCAAATAGACAAAGTGATCATCGAACAAGACATATATGGGGACAAATTAAATTTAAAAAGCATGCATTAGCTCGTACAAGTGGAAGTCTGAATACTATCACAAACACTTGCTCTGGATCACAAATCCTCCACGAGCAACAATTCGATTACCTTATGAAGACGAAAGTTCACACCATCCACGAGAACGGATATATCACTTGGCAATCCTGCATTGCAGAACCTGCCAGACCCACCAGATATCTAACTGTCACAGATAATTCCCTTAAGACTATGAATTACGAAAATTTCAGTAATTAATGACAACCAATATCAACTACTACTTTTATTGAGTTAGACAACTCGTAATAAGTACGGAGTCTGCATAAAACCAATAATTCCACTCCAACAAACTACCAGCGGAGAATTAGACTTGAATTCACCACGTAGACATGCACATCAACCATTAAAAAGAAAACCAGTTTACAGCACGCTAAAACCGCAAATGGGTTCTTGAGATAATGGCTAACGTACCAGTCATTGCCCTCTTTGCGAAACCCACTAACTTTTCCTGCAGGGGCCATGATCAAGCTAGGCAAAAGAAGGGAACCGTTTCCCCCAAAGATCAATGAAATATAAACAACAAATGCCCACAAAAGTTCATGACTTCTGCATCACGGTTTTAAAATGGTAAGAATAAAGGCACAAAACATAAGTGGTCTTAAAGAGTCCAATGTTACAATGAGAACAGGTAAAAGCCGTGGGCCTCTTCTACAGCTAAGAAAAACATCACCCAAATGTAATAAGCAATTGTGGAAGGGAAGCATAAGGGCATGTGTCCGTGAAAAAAAGCCGAATTTGCATGCTCGGTGAAACCCCCAACAAAAAAACAGCCAACTACAAACACTGGGGACCATACTACACCCAAGAAACCCAAAAAAATAAAACAAAACCGCAAAAAAGAGATAAAGAAAGCAGCTTGAAACACTATCACAAAAGGGTAGTCTCCACTCTTCACTGTGAAAGTAATAAATGCCGGAAATTATTTGAACCAACAAAAAAGGAAAGAACCCAGATCAGGACATAAAAGCTTGGAAGTGAAAGTGAAAGAAAAGCTTGAATGGGTTACTTTTTGTCCGAAAGTGTACTCGAAGAGTATAGAAATCACAAGATTTTGGGACGAGCGATGGTCGGCTCGTGAACAAAATATAAATAGCAAAGGGACAAATTGACAACGGTCATGATGAGAGAGAGAGTACTAGAAACTTAAAACTGAGGTTTTGTTTGTCTCCCGCTCTTTGTCGAGCACCTGGCCTGCAATCATGCGCTCAAAACGAGTGCGTTTCGAAAACCCCTGGATCCGGAAATAGATTGTCTAGTCTTGGAGAATGGACTCAGGGTGAGCGGAGCCCCCAGTACAGCAGGCAATAACAATATGAAATAGTTGACAACGAGGAACCGCTTAAATAGCATAAACTCTTAATTTAAGGCTTTTTTTTTCTCAGAAGGTTAAGTGACTTAAGTCACGCAAAAAGAGGAAAAATAGGAAAATGTTCACGTTAATGATCATCAAGTCTCTGAGAAAAGTTTTTTTATTGGATCAATTACGGACGTCTCGCTTTTAATAATAGTATGAGAATTGAAGCTACTAATGACGCAACGAGTAAAGTGTAAACATACAAGTTTCAATCCGAAACCTGAATTCAATTGAGAGAATCCCCAAAATATGAAGTGTTTATAAAAAACCCCGATAGTAGTGCAGAAAAGAGTTTAAATAGGTCCCAAACCCTAAAACGCAAATAACTAAAACAATAGAGTTTAACTAAAAAAACAGTTAACTTTTTAAAGCCCATCAAATCTGTGAATTCTTTCGTTTGGACTTCTGGCGCGCAGCCCATTCTTGAAAATCATCCGCAACAAGTTCCACATCAGTCTCCTCCACTTGAGAAAAACTCGACCTCGAGTTAACAGCATCTTCAGGATATAACGGCTCATCGGATGGGTAGTGCTTGTAGATATCCGCCACATTAAATGTCTTGGAGATCCCCATACTATCAGGAAGTACCACCACATGAGCATTGTCATTGATCTTCTTCAAAACCTGGTACGGACCATACTTCTTCGGCTGTAGCTTGTTATAAACGCCCACTGGAAACCTTTCTCTCCGTAGAAATACCATGACCTCATCGCCAACAGCAAAAACCTGCTTCCTGCGATGCCGATCAGTTGCCTTCTTGTACTTTGCATTAGACTCCTCCAGCTTCTGCTTAACCTCAACATGAACAGCCTGCCAATCATTCGCCATCTTCTTTGCAGCGGCACTCTTAATAGCAACATTAGGCAGATCATTTAGATCAATAACATGCTTAGGAACCTTGGTATAAACAATAGAAAAAGGTGACCTCCCTGTTGAACTATGGACGGCATTGTTATATGCAAACTCTGCCTGAGCTAA
>JAOSBL010000211.1:3743021-3757348 GCA_027568915.1 Erythroxylum roraimae
GAGTTCCTTGTAAGGGCTTCGAGTAGGGGGTTCATTCTAAGTGCTTCGAGGAGGAGGTACTTGTATCGTTTGTTAACATTTTGTTGAGAGTTAATGAAAGAGTAGCTTCGGCTATTATATATATCTCTTGTTGTTTTCTTTACTCTATTATACACTTGTGTTATTTTGTGTGTGAGAGAAACACTTTAAACACTTATGTGCGCGTGAGGTGTTCGAGGGCTAACAGATTTGTTCGGCGACATTCACGTGAGATGGCTTAATCTTGCTTAAGTGGACCTAAACAGGATTGCCACACGAAAGTGGGCGAGACTTGAGGTGAAAGTTCGAGTTCAAAGAAGACCTTTGTGACAGCTAGTATCAGAGACAATATAGAGCGATGGCTGGTGGAAGTAATATGACGGAAAGGGTTACCAAAATAGAGGCGATTCTTGAGTCTCTAGCCCTAACGAATGAGGGAGTAGTTCCTTTGTTGGAACGTATTGCAGCCTTGGAGAAGGAACTTCAAGCAACTATGAGAGCCCTCGAGGAACAGATGAAGGCTCGTGAGGAGATGAGCTATGATCTGTTGGTGCTCAAACGTTCGATGGCAAAGCATAAGATGGATGTCCGAGTGGAGAGCACTACAGTGAAGGTGCAAGAGCCACAAGTTTTAGATGGCAAACGGAGCGCTAAGGAGCTCAAAAATTTTCTATGAGACATAGAGCGGTACTTTGCAGCGGCAAAGGTGGCGGACTTGAAGAAGGTGTCAATCACAGCAATGTACTTGCTGGGTGATGCTAAGCTGTAGTGGAGAACGAGAACCTTCAATGACATCAGTGCGGGAAGACCTCCCATCTACACTTGGGGAAGATGAAGAAGGAGCTAACGGATCAGTTCCTACCTAACAACACTTTATGGCTTGCGAGGGAAGCTTTGAAGGGGTTGAAGCAAGACGGCTTGGTGAGGGATTATCTGAGAAAGTTCACATCGGTGATGTTGGACACGCGGAACATGTCGGAGGAAGACAAGTTGTTCAACTTCATTAGCGGCTTGCAAGGTTGAGCACAAATGGAGCTTCGGAGGCAGAACGTGAAGGACTTCCCTAGTGCAATAGCGGCGGCAGATGCCTTGGTAGATTTCCAATTGCCACCGCCAATTCTACCAAGCGAAGAGGGCAAGAAAAATGATGAAACCCGAGATGGCAAGGAGAAAGGCAAAGAGAAGGTGGGAGAATCTTCTCAATATAAGAAGAAGCAATCGAAGGAGAATGTTGCATGCTTCATCTATTAGAGGCCGCATTATGCTCGAGAATGCCCAAAGAGGAAGAAGGGCGAGGAGCAGATGAACTCTATAGTCGCGAAGGACAAAGGAGGGAACGATGAAGACGACTCGGGGGAGGGAGCCATCAACAACATTGCATATTTGAATGTTATGAGCCTCGTGGAGGAGCGCCTATGCAAAAATAAACTTGAAGGAAAGAGGATATGGCACGTGGGAACGGTGCCAATGGAAGAGAAGTCTTGCTCCAGTCTTCAATAGTTGGCGAAGAAGTCTTTGAGGGAACCACTCGTAGAGGAGTGCCCACAGATTATTTTGACGAGCACATCGAATTCTTCTAGTGGGGGTGGTTTATTAGACTCCTAAGTCCAAACTGCGGGATCGTGCGA
Organism: Erythroxylum roraimae; assembly: GCA_027568915.1. Classification (NCBI taxonomy): domain Eukaryota; kingdom Viridiplantae; phylum Streptophyta; class Magnoliopsida; order Malpighiales; family Erythroxylaceae; genus Erythroxylum; species Erythroxylum roraimae. Next base: position 3,744,668 of record JAOSBL010000211.1, read on the forward strand.
GTGTTGGCTAACCTTAGCCAATGCTTGATACGCAGGTCGGCATGAGGAAAGTGTATTGACGAGGGAATAAGGTGAAGTCTTGTGAGTTGGCGAGCAAAACTCGAGGAACTTGCGAAGTAGGCAAGGGATGCGGAAGTATCGACAAAGAACTCGAGAGTAGGCGAGATTGTCCACGAGTAGACGCACATTGGCGAAAATCTTTGACGAGACGTAAGATTCGGATGCAAGATCGTGCGGAGTTGGTGAATTAAGTCATGCGAGACTCGAGGATGCACAATGATGTGCGAAGGCATGCGAGCACGACAAGGCACATAAGCACTTGAATTTGGCGAAGCAGGTCGAAGGTATGTGAAATATGCGAGGTTTTATACTAACTCGGATTGTGACTTGTATTTAGTCATGGAGCGATGAGACTGCACCATGAGTGAACTTGATCATGGAAGATGGACTTGTTCATGGGCGTGCGTTGATGGACTTATGTGCGAATAGGCTGTGGTAAAAACACATTAGCAGTGACGTGGCAACTGAGGATGATGTGGCCACTCCTACTTCTATAATTAAACGCTGCATGAGGCGATTTGAGAGAGAGCTAAAGAAAAATGAATCTTCCTGGGAAACAAACAAACGCAGAAGAAGATTCAATAGTGTAAACTTTCTTCTATCTTAAGCGAGTTTACTATTCCCAAATAATTTCGACATTTTCTTTTGTTGTATGATTTTCAATTTGGAGAAAGATGGACAAATTCAAGAGCATGCTAAAACCGAAGCAAAACCCTCAACAGTTGTTGAGAGATTGGCAGAGAAGGCTTCGTCAAGAATGCCGCAACATCGAGCGCCAAATCAAAGGCAAGTTCTCTACTTTTTCCCTTACATTCTCCGGTTTTATTTTGTCGATTTGATCCCTGATTCAATATTTTTATGATGTACGAGCCAAAAACTTGGAAGTTAATGTCTAAGCATTCACGCTTTAACAAGTTTTTTCTAGAACAAAATTTTCTCTTGGAATGTTGAATATGATCTTTTGTTTCCATGGCCTATTTGGGCTAAGAAGATTGATTTGGTCGTTGTGGTTATAGACATTTAGAGAGAAGAGAAAGGTGTGCATAAACCAATTAAAGGGGCTGCCAAGACCCATAACATAGGTTCAGCCAAGATAAGCACCCAACTTTATTTGAAATCTTAACTAATGTAAAACCTTAGTAGATCAGTTACGAGTACCTAAAGAACTGGAGAGGAGAGCCATGGAATTTAGAGAAGGAGCTTTCTAGATGAAATTGACGAGTGGGAATAGATAAAAGCGTTTAAGCTAACAAAAGCATTTAATCTTATTATAAACAACTTTGTTTCAATAACCTAACTTAGTTCCGCTAATTATACTGACATGTCTGATTAAGGAAGATTTTTGTATATGTGGTATTGTCACGTTAACAAAGAGAACAGTAGGACTAACGTCATACTAGAATTGAAAAAAATTAAAAAGTTGAATATTTTATTGCTACTTTTTAAAGTTCGAGTTATGATTGAAAAATTGACAGAAATTTAAGGTTTTTTTGTAATTAACCCTAAAAAATTGTATGCAACAATTCAGCATGGATCTTTGTTTTTCACATATTTAACAAAAATACTGATTGAATTTCTTAAATTCTTAATTTTAGAAACTAAGAAGAAAATAAATTTCTTACTAAATAATTTTAGTTGTTGATCCTTATTCATATTTATTTCGTCTTTCTTTAAACTTACAGTTTGCATGCTTACTAAAGATAATAATAATAAAAACTATCTCTTATTTTTGCCTTTTCATATTCATTTCCTCTTTGTTTTTGCTTATTATATAAAATTTTGTTAATTTATCCACTATAATATCCTTTTTCTTTTTATGGAGAAGGCAAATTTTAGAAAATCTGTTTGTTTCACATGTTACAGAGTTGTTAAGTTACGAAGAATGGTGACAATAAACCCAAGTTCTGAGGAAATATGGAGTTCTGGTGGGGCAGACGTTCACGTGGACACCAGGAGATGGCCAGTACTATAGATTGCTCAATTTGAACGCCCACTCTTAAATATTTAGGTTTCCCCACTTCCGTCCTGGTCGCCATCGTTGTTAGGATACTAAATTTGTCCACTTCCCCTTCGGCTCAACTTCTCCACTTCTCACATAAATAGAATGCAGAGAAACCAATTCTGTATTTTGTCCTAGCCCACATAGTGAATTTTTGGATAATGCAGTGCAGGAACTACAGAGTCGTATTGGCTATATAATTATTGAGTCCCTGTTCGGTTCAGTCACCTTAAAAAGTAAAAAATCATGGCGCCTCCTCCAACAATTTATATATTATGTTTTTTATAGTAATATTATGTAAGTGTATATAATAAACTTAGTAGTGTTTGATTTAGTGATAGTGAACTCATTCTTTTTATAAAAAAAGAAGAACACTCAGCAACTTTTAATAGCAAAACTGCAAAGACTCATGATATCAATTATTTCCTTGTGAGACGAAGCAATCGACCCGGTTATAAGAATTTCAAGGTAATACTTAACGCATGCTTGTCAACTCAGTATAAATTAATAATCGCAAATCTTATAATTAATGTTAGAGAAGAAGAGAAGTTCTTGGAGGTACATCAAAGTTAGATGGTGGAATTTAATAAGAGACTTTGTGGAACAACTTAAGGATAGAGTAATGTTTGGAAAAGTATGGAAACTAGAGAAGAAGCTAATCGGATGTGAGAGGGAGAAGCAACTCTTTTAAGGAATGCAACTAAGAAGATGTTGAGAGTTTTTAAAGGGTCTAGGGGTAGTAAGAAGGAGTATTAGTGGTAAAATAAAGATATCTCTAAGAAGGTGAAGATCAAGAAGACTACATATAAAACTCTATTTGATAGCATCACAGATAAAGAGAGGATATCCAATAAAGAGGCTTACAATTTGACAAAGAAAAATGTGAAAAAGATAGTCTCATAAGTTAAAAATAAAGCCTACAAGAACTTATATAAGAGATTGGAAACTAAGGATAGAAAAATGATATCTTTAAGTTAGCAAGAGTTAAGGAACAGAAAGCGAGGGACTTGGATCAAGTGCATTGTATAAAGGATGAAGTAGGACAATTGTTCGTGGATAATAATGACACCAATAGAAGATGATGTAACTACTTTTATAGGCTTTTTAATAAAAGAGGAGATAACAACATTTTCTTCGGATGATCTTAGCACTTTTGAGAAATACTATAGCTTTACTTATTATTTATGTATTACAAGAGAAGAAATTAAAGGAGTTTTGAGGAAGATAAAAAGTGGAAAGGCAACAGAACCTAATGAGTTATCCATTGAGGTGTGGAAGAGCCTGGGAGAAGAAGGTCTTTCTTGGTTAGGCAAGCTTTTTAATGCGATCCTTGAGTTTGCTAAAATGTCAGATGGGTGGAGACTTAAACACTAATTCCTCTTTACAAGAACAAGAGGGATATCCAAAGCTCTAACAAAATAGAGGCATCAAACTACTTAATCACACTATGAAGTTATGAGAGAGGGTGATTAAGAAGAGAGAGGGAAAGGGTGTACTTATATCGGATAACCAAATTGGTTTCATGCCAGAGAATTCCATGATAGAAGTCATATATCTCCTTAAACAATTAATGGAATATTATAGGTATAGACAGAGGGACATATATATCGTTTTTATTAAAACATGGTACCTAAGGAAGTCATGTGGAGGTATTAGAAGTTAAGGGAGTTTCGATTGCTAATATACGAGTTATTAGGGATATATATGAAGGTGTTAAGACCGGAGTAAGGAGTAGATACGTAGCATTTCTTTATTGATATCGGGCTACACCAAGGATCTTTGTTGAACCCTTTCATGTGTTACAATAGTTATGGATGAGCTTATAAAAAATATACAAGGGGATGTACTTTGGTTTATATTGTTTGCTAATAACATTATTTTAGTACATAAAACAAAAAAGAATGTTAATGCCAAGCTAAAATTTGGAGGGAAATGCTAAAATCAAAGAGCTTTAAATTGAGCGGGACTAAAACTGAGTACTTATAGTGCAACTTTTCGAATCACATGGTTGTATCTAATGTGGAGATCAAGATTGATATAGAAGTTATACCTCAAAAAGGTTGTTTTAAATTCCTTGGATTCATCATACAGACTAGTAGCGAGATAAATGATGACATAATTTACCGTATCAAATCAAAGTAGCTTAAATAGAGAGACACCTCAAGAGTTTTATGTGACAACTAAATATTACTCAAGTTACAAGTTAAATTATATTGTTTAGTAATTAGGTTGATCATTCTCTATAAGATAGAGTGTTGGTTAATCAAATAGGTGTGTAGTCATAAGTTAATAGTGACACAGATAACGATGCTTTATTAGATGTGCAACTTTACAATAAGAGATAATGTCATAAATGTAGTTATTTTATTATTTCATTATTGATTTTATATAGTTATTTGTTTATGTATTTGACTATTGTTTTCTTCCAACTCATTTCATTAACTTTTTTCCTGTGGGTTTATTAGAAATAATTCTTTTATTGGTTAGGAGTAAAGTTGTGCACTTTTGGAACTCACCAAATCCAACATCTTACAACAACAACAATAATAACAACACTCAGTATGAATCTCGCTTAGACATAAGGTCTGAGGAGGTCTAGTATTACGCAACCTTACTTCTAATTAATAAACAGGCTGTTTCCAATTACCATTATTAGGATTCTTAATGGGACGTTGTTGTTATTTTTTGTATATAATAAATTCAAAAGTCTTTTTTTAAATTTAATATAAAACTTCTTAAACTTTTTAATCTAATGATTAAGTTTTTAAAATTAGAACAAATTAGGTCAAAATGTTATTTTTAGTTTTTGTTGGCGTGGCTAATAGATACACATTTACATAACATTTAATTGATACATATTATTAAAAATATCCTTTTTGACTTGACTTATATAAAATTTAAAAAGTTAATCACTAAATTAAAAAAGTCTTGAAATATAAAATAATGTTTAATTTATTATTCCATTTATCTTTAATATTTTTTTTATGTACATATATTTTTTAGAAAGTTAAATGTCAATTTTAAAAAAAGTCATATTAGTCATAACTATTGTAATTTTTAATCAAATTCCAAACCTTGGAAAACGTAACTTAACTATTAGAATAAAAAATCAGCTACCAAACAAAAACAGAAGCTAGAAAATATTCTTCCAAATATCTTCTCTTCTCTCTTTTTCTTTTTTACTTTGACTAAATTCCATACTTGAATTGTAAAATTAACCCGTGCAGATAATTTGGTTACAGCTGGTAAATGCGGAAGTTAGGTCCTTAGCCTCAAAATTCAAAAGTAGCAAATGTTTCAGTGCCCATGGGGCATTGATGATTGAACAAGCAACATAAATTAATCGGGACAGATTCTATTTGTACCTATTCGAATCGGATTCCACACATTTATGTCATTTAATCATCTGTCACGCTCAAATCAGAACGTTTCATTAATTACGTCCAATCCAAACACGTAACGTGTGGGTCCCACGTTCGCTCTCTCTATCGCTGTCGTTTTAACATGTGCACCGGGCAATTATAGAAGCGCTTCTTAGCTTGTTTTGCTTGCATTTTGCATTCGCACCGACACGAAAATCTCAGCTCACTAAACCACTCGCATGAAAGCGCGTCTAACAACATTAGCGATTCCCAAGTATTTTGCAACGTGGAAGGAGCCTTGGCTCCAATTGGATATTGGATGGACCGCGCTGCTGCGTTGCCGTGTCCTCTTCACCATCACAGCTCATCATCTACATTTTGTTTTATACTTAAAACTTTTAATTCTTTAATCATTTTTTAATAAAAATTAAATCAAATAAAACTCAAAAGTCTAATTGGGTTAATTTTTTACTTTTTCATCAATTAAAACCTCTTATTTTTATTTTAACCACAAAATAATCCAAATAATTTATCTTATTATTAAGTCTTCAATTTTTACTAATTAAGAGTAACACTATATACTACAAGACCTCTCCAAATCTTACATTTCAGCTAACAGCTTGTTTGGAACGCAGGAAATTGAATTCAATTACAAGGTTGAATTCAATTCTCCTATTTAGAACAAAAAAATAGTCACGAATTGAATTCACATGTGGGTTTAAAATTCACTATCTTTGCAAATTCAATTCACACTCTCATTCACGTGAATTCAACTCTTTTAGCTACTACTTTTCTTTTTTAACCCACAAACTCAATAATGCCTACGACTCTAACATAATAACCCCAAAGATGCATCTCTTCTTTTTTAACCCACAAACCCAATAATGCCCACGACTCTAACATAATAACCCAATATAATGCCTTATAGTTATCAACACAAAATAACTACTACTCGTCTATACAATTTTAAGCTTTCAAATTATAATAGTTTTTTATTATCTTTATAGCTCGGTCTAACCTAATGTCATTTGCAATCAATTTTTTCTTTTCATTTTAATAATGAACTTTTTTGATGATATTATTTATAATGAAATTGATGTTTATAAGTTGTTCTGTGTAAGTGTGAATGTTTATTATTTAATAAAATTATTTTTTAGTCAAGGGTAAATGTGTCACTTGAAATAATTGAATTCATTTTGATTATGTTCCAAACAGTGTAATTGAATTCAATTCTAATGTTACTGAATTTGTTCCAAACACTGTAAATTGAATTTAATTCAATCTCATTAATGTAATTGAATCCAATTCATTAATGAATTCAATTCGAAGGTTTCCAAACACTCCGTAAATTTTTATCAAATAATTGTTGTTATTATTGTCACGAGTCTTCAATCGTAACAAAGATGAATCATCTTGATAGGTTCAAATAGATTTAATATAAAGAATGAAAGTGGGGTTTAATTTGTAGACCCACAAATTTAAGGAATTCTTGAACTTTGGAATATATTATATGTAGTCATTTATGCATTTAAAGTTTATAACTATTCTATACACTATTGTTTTACTAAGCAACAAATAGTCAATTTTTTTTCTTTAAACCACAAATATTCATTAAAAAAGTATTCCATTTTTAGATCTGAAGCCCTTTCCATGGAATTGGTCCTGAGATTGGTAAGTCCAACAAGTTAGACGTATGGAGTCTATGGACCCAATATTTATAAAATTGGATCCTAAAGATTTAACACAAATAGAGAAATACTCAATAGTTTGATGATTCAATCATTGTTTATTTAAAAATAAAAATAAAAATAAAAACTAAACTATTTAATTTTATAAAAATATAACTATAACAAAAATTTGTCTCATTAATTTATAGTTTCTTTTCTTAATTTTTGTTAATATTAATAAAACTCGCACTATTATTTTCAAATGTATATTAAATAACTTTTAAATACAAATAATACATATTTTAAATAAATTACTTATTTAAAATTAAGTGGCGATTTTTTTTTGAAATCAATTACGTGACGATTTTGAATCAATTGAAATTCAATATATGTTGTTAAACTTATGTAATAGTTTGTAAATAACTATTTTTATCAAATATTTAATAGATTTGTAATTTAAAATCAATAAATAAATATAATTTGATTAAAATTTATAAATTTAACACGAGCTTCCCATTTTTTAAATTACAAAAATAAGTAAGAAAGACAATGGGCCGATTCATGATCCCATAAATATTGTTTTGCATATAAGAGTTAGGTTTAGAATAGATATAACTTTGGTACTAATTTGTGAGTCACTCCGTTAAAAACACATGAACATGGACGCATCATCTCTGACAATAGGAAGTAACTATAATTTGAACTTTTTCTTTTTCCTAAACACACAAGAGACGAACTTAAAAAAAAAAAAGAAAATACAACAAAACAATTAAAAAAAATACCCTAGTTAATATAGGAATTTGCGGTATGAAACTGCGTGCTGATCACGTTGTAGCTTAGTCATGAGAGAAGCTGGAGGCTCCTGTAGGATTTGGACTCTTGGGCTTGAGATTGCTGAGATGAAGGTTAGGTGGTCCGCACACTGATCCCCTTTACGATAGGTATGTTGCAACTTTAATAATTGTACAGTATACCCCTCAAAAAAAAATAATTGTACAGTATAATCTCCTTGGAGGCATTCTCTGCCGTAATCTTATTAAACAAGGATGCCGCCGTAATCTTGCTTTGGACATCAAAAGAAAAATTCATTCCTTCTAAGTAAAACAATGTCCCTCCATTGTATTCATTAGCCACAATTGAAATTAGTAGTTTAAGTAGGATAAATGGTTGACTGTCTATTTATAACAAAATAATTTAATTTTGGCGGATAACACCATCATTTTTAATCATAATTTTTATTATTAAAAAACTCAATCAATTTGGTTGATAAAATCATAAATATTTTAAATCGTCTAACTTTTCTATTTAGTTTTTAACTTTTCGGTTTGATTTATTTTAATAATTATTGTTATTAAAAATTAATCAAATTATTAATTAATTAGTTAATTTCTGTAAATTAACAAACCTTTATAAACTAAAATAAATTAATTAATGCTCATTTAATAATATATTTTTAGTTAAATTTCATTTTTTTATAAATAACGGCAATTTCTTTCTTTTAATCATATTTTAAATTTTTTAACTTTATTTAATCTTTAGTCAGTTTTATAACAGTGTTAAACCATTTAAACATTAAAGTTCTTGTCTTACTAATTTATTTTTCGATCCGATTTTTAAAATATTGGTTAAAACTAATAAAGAGAAAATCCATGAAAGTTTATTAAAAAAAAGGGTTAAATTTATTTAAAAAATAATCAAGAAGTGACAATTAAGCTGTAGTTTCATCAGCCGTTGGCACTTGAACTTTAATCCAAAATGGAATTTCGATAATACACTACATTTTCTACGTCCTCCAAATTAAGACATTACTGCAACTCCTCCTTTTTATTTTAAAAATTAAGTTATCTTAAAGGTATTGGCTAAAAGATTTTAAAAGAATAATGCAGTAGGAAGCCTTCACAACATTATAAAATGTTTAGAACCCCATAAACCATTATTGAATACAAAAACTATTTCATGAAGTGGCTTATTACCACATTTAAAAATTTTGAAATATGTTTTCCAATCATTTCCTATATTTCATGTTAAAAAAAGGGGCCTTTTGGAATTTTTGTAATTCAATATAAAAATTTAAAAATTTTAATTTGATAATTATTCTTTTAAAATTTATATAATTAAGTTAAAATGTTGTTTTTACTTATGTGAAGTGTCCATCAAATATTATATAAGTATCTATCCATTAATCAAAGGGAGAGCTTTTGAGCATCTGTTAAAAGTTACTCCTTTGTGACTACATGTTTAAATCACAGAAATAACTTATTTATAAAAATTACAAATGAAATGTTGTATATATTGATGACTCTCTTCAAAGCCTTCGCAAAACGAGAAGCTTTATACACTTGAGTACGTTGACTTTTTAGACGGCAAACCTTTGAGCAAGTAAGATTACTAATATTAGTGACCCTCCTCTCTAACAACTATCTATCCATTAATCATATAAGCAAAAATACTATTTTGATTTGAATTATATTAGTTTTAAAATTTTAACCATCAAATTAAAAAAATTTAACGATTTAACACTGAATTATAAAATTTTTTAAAAATTTGTTTGTTTTGAATTTTTTATTTAAAATTTTCTTAGTTTTCTAAAATTATAAAAATTTATTTTGTTTTTGTCATAATATATTTACCATTATTTAATTGCTTAGTATTAGCTGCTAATTATTGAAATTCATTTAAATTTTATTTTATTCAAAAACATTTTAAATTTAGTAATTATTTATTAAGTATATTTAAAATACAAATTAAAAATTAAATTTAGCTTATAATTAATTAATTAATAAAATTTAATGCTTCTTAAACTAATACTCTATCCTATTCAAAACAAAAGTCGTTTTAGAGAGATGCACACTTATTAAGAAAGTTAATGAAATGCTTGATATACCTTTATTAATTGCATGTTGAAGTGTCTTGAAAATATAATCTGTGTAATTAAGATGTGAGAGAAATTAAAGGGTAATTTTGGAAGTAAAATCATAAACATGCATGAAAAGTCACGAACGATACTTATTTTAAATAATTAAAATTTCTCTAAAACGACTTTTATTTTAAAAAGAATGAAGTATTTATTAAATAATTTTAAAATAATTTATGTAGTATTTATATTGATAACACCGAAAAGGCATCGGAAAACAAATGACAGGGATAAGGTAGTTACTTTGTGGCTTCGGTAGCTTCGGCTTGCAGCCAAGAGGAGTGGACTTGGCAGTTCTTCCTCTTAAATGAATACATAACATCATGGGCCTTATATGCATAACCAGGGTTCGTGAAATACGAGCCAAGAATACCCATTACGCCTTATATGCCCAAACGCTGCTATCCCCTTCTCACACGTAAGTTATCTAGTTAACTGGGATTGCACATCCTTCCTTTCTATACAAGAACTGCACTAATATTAGATACACATTTATTCTTCTTCGCTCCACTGCAAACCTTTTCAATGTCTTAAAATTTGAAGGATGACAATTACCGGCTCATGTACCAATGTTTAAGTATTTTTAAGAGGCTGATTCATAGATCAGACTTAGGTCCAAGCTAACTCGATATTTAATTATTTTAAGCAAAATAACATTATTTTGTTTAAAATAATTAAGTCTCGATAAGTTAGGACCCTATTAAAAAAATCATTATTTTATAATTTTAATTAAAAAATTATTTTACAAAAATTGGCGAAACTGGCCGGAGCCTATTGTCATTCCCGTAAAATTTTTGGTAACAAAAATCTCAAGAAATTGCAGTGATCTGTGTTCAAAATTCACACTACAAAAGATACATGTAGTTTTACTACCATAAATCTCAATTTGGTTATAACTGGCATTATCTTAAGGTAGGTATACCTATTACTAACAATTATTAAAAAATTTAATTGATTCGGTTAATTTAATAAAAATCTTGAATTGTTCAATTTTTTTATTCAGTTTTTATTTTTCCAGTTCTGTTTACTTTAATGGCTCTTGTTGTTATATCAATTTTTGTAAATTAATAAGTTCTTATAAAATAAATAAATAAATAAAATTTTATTCAATAATCTATATTAGAGTATCTCATAGACTAAACAAGAAATTGTTAAAGAGTTTATAAGTAATAAGGGTTAACTATCCAAATGACTAGTTCTCATCATTTTGACAATAGTTGACCCAAGCCCAATTCTTGTTAGTGAACTCTACACTCTGTCCATATTAAAAATTTTAATATGGTATCAGAGCAAAAGCAAGACTTCCGCTCCTTCTCTCCCTCTGCATCTTTTCCTCCTTCATGGCCTCTTCTCCCAATTCTTCTTCTACTACCGCTGCTACTATATCTTCTACCTAGGATCCTAGGAATCCTTATTTTTTGCATCATGGGGAAACCCCAGGTGCCCTTATCATTCCTCAGCCACTAGTTGATGTTGATGATTAACATCCTGAAAAACAGAAGCAGAGACAAGGTAATGTGTAGGGTATTTCGAGGGAATAATATTATTCACTTTGTAAGGTATGTACAGTGTGCTATTTATACTACTCTGCCTAAAAGGCTATTGGTTGAGACTCCTAGAATCAAGGAAAAAATACTAACCACCTACTGACATGTGCAATTGCTACCTGAACATTACAGAATGAAGAGGAGAAAAAGAAGACAGTAGGAAAAGGACAAAAGGAGAAAAAGACAAGATAAAATCAACTTGTAGCTGGGCCACTCTTCTTCACAGTCCAACCCATTGTTCTTGGGTTCTTTATCATCCGCCCCTCAAGTCGAAGGCTTTGTGGAAGACTCCGAACTTGCCAAGTAAACCCGAAAACACGCGTGTGGACAAAGCTTTGGTAAACAAATCCGCGATTTGCTCCTTGGTATTCACATGGCGCAACTCGAGTAACCCTAGATTCACACAATCGCGAACCAGATGCAGATCTATCTTAAGGTGTTTCGTTCTCTCGTGAAAAACAGGGTTCTTCGAGATGTAAATGGCTGCCTGATTGTCGCAATACAGAGGTATGGGTTCACGAACGTTAACCCTAAAAGCTTGAAGTAGTTGTATAATCCATTTTAACTCGCAAGTCGTTGAAGCTAAACTTCTGTACTCTGATTCAGCTGAGGATCGACTCACCGTAGTCTGTTTTTTTGTTTTCCAGGAAATCGGTGAGCCTCCGAGGAATATGCAGAAGCCGGTTAAAGATCGTCTGGAGAAGGGACAACTTCCCCAGTCTGAATATGAGAAGGCTACAAGGTGAGGGCTTTTGTTTGCTGCGTAAAAAATCCCCAAATTTTGGGTTCCTTTGAGGTATTTCAGTACTCTTTTGGCTGCTTCCCAGTGGGATACTCTAGGGGTGCTCATGAATTGACTCAGCTGTTGGATTACATATGTGATATCCGGTCTAGTAAACCCTAGGTACTGTAATCTTCCGACTATTCTTCTGTATATTTCTGGTGTCTTCAGTAACTCACCTTCTTCAGTGGTTAATTTTGTTCCAGGAACGATGGGTGTTGTGCAGGGAGTACAGTCCAACAAGTTGGTTTCTTGAAGGATATCCCTGATGTGCTTGCTTTGGGTAAGTAGCATTCCGTCCTCTGCCCTAGCTATTTCTATTCCCAAAAAGAACTTTGCATATCCCAGATC
>JAOSBL010000211.1:3757448-3767855 GCA_027568915.1 Erythroxylum roraimae
TCATGTCCGTGGCAAACTTCTGATCTGGAAGTTTTATTTTTACTGGTTTTATTTGTTCTTTCAGTTGAGTAAAAATAGTTAGGAAAATTCTCTGACGAGGTTAACACGAGTTGGTCGTGTTACTGGGTATGAAGATCTTTCACGGATAGTTAGGTTGTGGGTTGGTTATATAGATTGGGTCTTTCGGGGTAGATCAATCTTGTGTAATTTTTTGTGAACTACAGACGTAGGCAAGGTGTGCCTAACTGCGTTACCAAACGTCGGCGTCTTCGTTATTTTGCTTTTGTGATTGTTGATTTACTTGTGCGGAAAAATTAATTTTTGGATAGTCTGCGAATTTATTGACAACTTAGTTATTTCAGTCTTAATTTAGCTTGATCACCTAGATGAAGACCTTAGATGATTGAATGCCACAACTAATGGAATTTAATTTGTCGGAAAATTAATCAAGCGACATACTTGAGACTAAAGTGTAGACCAACCTTAGGATCCTGTGTGAGGATACCTAGGATTAACGAACTTAATTTTAGGCTTCTTGTATTTAACGCCTTTTATTCCGAATTATCTATGAACCAAGTGTTAACTCGAATTTAGAAGAGAAGGAATTTCCATGAACTTTGGGTTTGACTTGTTTAAGTGAAGTATTTCCTAAATCAATCCACCATTATAATTTTATTTTGAATGTCCAATCCAATTGAAATCTGATACCTTAACCGATTTTTATCATTTGATTAAATCTAGTCGTTTTAATTCATACCTTGCAATTTTCACAATTCCTTGATTTTCTTACTTTAATTTAATTTATTTTCAAATCAATCAATTCTTGATCGTTCGAGTAATTTTTCATCGTTTAATTTAATTGTCTTACGTGTTGGAATTTTCCCTTGGGTACGATATCCGGTTCTTACCGATTTATATTACTTGTCGACGGGGCGCGCTTGCCTCTAATTGGTCTAGATAGAATTTAATTTATATTGTTCTGTTTAGATCGCAACAAATTTTTGGCGCCGTTGCCGAGGAAAGATTTTCTGATTGTGAGTCATTAGATTAGACGGTATTAATTGTCTCAGATTTAATTCTTGCTTCGTTGTTTATTTACGTATTTTAGTTGTTTGCTTGAGTGCTTTATTTCGGTGTGTTTTATTTTCCTTACATAGCTCTTTTATTATTTGCTTTTTATTTGTTTCATTTTGTTTATGCTCACTCGTGGTCAAAAACCCGAGCCATAAATTTTCCAAATTCAGCGTGACATTTCTGAGTGTCGTCAAGACAACCAATATGTTGTAGCTTACTATACCAAACTAAAGGGCCTATGGGATGATCTAAGCAACTTCATCTCTCATCACGTTTGCACCTGTGGAGCTGCTTCTCAACGTTTTGATCAAAACGTTATCAAGTTTCTCATGGGACTCAATGAGTCTTACTCTGAAGTACGTCGGCAAGTTCTTCTCTACGATCCTTTACCTCCTCTCAACAAGGTTTTCACCTTGGTTTTTCAAATAGAACGTGAAAGGAACATTACCATGGGACCTAATCCTCGAGAAGCTACTGCAATGTTGAGCGAAAATTCAGGACACACAGGCACCAAGCTGGCTAAAGAAGGAGCTCGAAAGGGCAAACTCTTTTGCTCTCATTGTGGTGGTGATAATCATACCATCGACAAATGCTTTCGGCTTCATGGCTATCCTCCTAGTTTTAAAACAAAGAAACCAAGCATGACACATTCTGCATCCAACTCTATTCATCTTCCGGCAGCAAATCATATCTACTCCACTTCAACCAGTGACGAGAAGCCTACCACATCAACCTTTCCCTTCAGTCCTGCGCAGTGTCAGCAATTATTAGATCTTGTCCAGCCTCATTCTCTCAGCCCCAGTTCATCTAACTACAACATAGGTAACTCTCAAATCTCCATGACAGGTATACTCCTTCCTTTCAACGTTCTTTCTTCTCATTCTCAACTCATTTCTAATGCCTGGAGAATTGACACTGGTGCCACATATCACATAGTTCATCATATTTCATTTCTCACTTATGATATTAACCCAGTAAAATCACATGTTCATTTGCCAAATGGTCATCAAGCTATCGTCTCTCATATTGGTTCTGTCGACGTCTCTACTTTCCTCACTCTAAAAAATGTCCCATGTGTTCCAACTTTCAATTTTAATCTAATATATGTGAATCAATTGACCACCTATAATTCTTATTCAGTCTCATTTACTTCTGATTCTTGTATAATTCAGTGCACAGGATGATCAGGAACTCATTCCCTCCCAGAACCTGACTTCTCACACAATTCATCTTCAATTCAAGGCACGTTTCTACCAATTGCAGATTTGACTGCCAGACCAACAAGGACCAAAAAACCTCCTGGATACTTAAATGACTACTATTGTTCTCTTGCCCAATCCAATCCTCCAACTGTTGCATGTTTTGGTGTCAACTCACATAAATTAGGTATTCTCTATCCCCTTTCCTCAGTCATTTCCTATCAACATTTGTCCCCAAGTTACAGATCTTATACCTTCAGCATCTCCTCTCAATACGAGCCTCAGTTATATCATCAAGCATTCAAATTTTCCCATTGGCAAGCTGCCATGAAGGCTGAAATACAAGCCCTTGTAGAAAACAATACCTGGACATTAACTGACTTTCCTGCAAGCAAAACACCAGCTGGTTGTAAGTGGGTTTACAAGGTAAAACATAGAGCTAATGGCTCCGTTGAAAGGTATAAAGCACTCTTAGTTGCAAAGGGGTTTACACAACACGAAGGTATCGACTATACAAAGACTTTTTCTCCAGCAGTCAAAATGGTCGCTGTCAGGACCATGTTTGCTCTTGCCTCTGCCAACAACTGGTTTTTGCATCAATTAGATGTAAATAACGCTTTCCTTCACGGAGAACTTAAGGAAGAAGTCTACATGTCTATCCCTCCAGGATTCCCTCACTTTACAGGGTCATAAGTTTTGAAATTACAAAAGTCTTTATACGGTTTAAAACAGGCTTCAAGGGAGTGGTTCTTTAAATTATCCAACACTTTACTACAGGATGGTTTCATTCAATCAGCTGCCGACTATCGCCTCTTCATCAAGCGACAAGATGAATTTTTCCTCGCCTTATTGATATATGTCGATGACATTATCCTAGTAACTAACAGTGAAGATCAAATTGTTCCCTTCACACAATTTCTGCATATACATTTCAAACTAAAAGACCTTGGATCATTATGATACTTTCCTAGGAGATTCACTTATTTCCTGAAAATCTAAGAAACAAACAACTGTCTCTCGTTCTTTTGCTGGAGCAGAATATCGTGCCATGGCAACTCTTACTTCAGAAATCGTATGGCTTCATCAACTGCTTGCTAATCTTGCTATTTTTTACCCACAGCCTATTATTTTTTCTGACAGTCAGTCAGCACTCCAAATTGCAACCAACCCAGTTTTTCATGAACGTACCAAACATATTGAGGTTGACTTCCATTTTGTTCTACAGAAAATCTCAGATGACACGATTAAAACCTTCCATGTCTCTTCTTAAGCTCAGCTCGCAGATTTGTTCACCAGGGCACTTGGTGCCAAACTTTTGCATTCGTTTTTATCCAAGATGGAAGTGTTAAATCTCCACTCTCCATCTTGAGGGGAACTATTAAACATTACCTTTCTGTTAAGCCTTTATTTTTGTTATTTTTTTTCCTTTTGGCCTGTACAGCTGATTCATAGATAATCAGCTAGAATTTGTTTAGATATTCAGTTAGAGTTTGTTTAAAATTTATTCCATTCTGAGTTGTATATATAACATCTCTCATCAATGAAGAATAATACAAAGGGTATTCTTTTCTCATTTCTGATTCTTTTCTTTATATGATGTCAGAGCAGGTTTGGTCTAGACTATTAATTTCTCGGTTATCCGTCTTGATGTCCAATCTCAACGGCCTAGTCCGATTATCGCTGCATTTATTTTAAGTGACAACTGGATGTTCAGTCCCAGTTACACTTGAAGGGGAATGTTATAGTATCTCATATTGACTAAACATGAAAATATTAAAGGGTTTATAAGTGGTAATGGTCAACTATTCAAGTAACTAGTTTTAGTCATTTTGACAATGGTTAACTCAAGCTCAATTCTTATTAGTGGATTCTACAATCTGCCTTTATTAAAAATTCTAATAAACTATTTTTTTAGTTAAACTTCAATTTTTTCAATAGATAAGAACATTTTCTTTTCTTATATTTAAAATTTTAAAATTTTATTTAATATTTAATATATTTTATAACGATCTAATACTAGTTGAATCTTTTAAATCTTAAACTTTTTATTATACTGGTTTAATTTTCGATTTATTAGTTGCACTAAATTTGGTTATAATAATTTAGTGAGATAATAAAATAATATCCTCAACCTTTACAAGTCTGATTATGCGACCGAAAATGAGTGACTCGATGTATAAAATCCTGGTTTGCTGGATTTTCGGAGGCAAGAAAGGCATGGTGTGGAACAAGTTGTTAGTGTTTTTTTGGCCATAAAATAAACCTAGATATGGCAATTCATCGTGTCCAGTTCAGCATAGGATAACCTTAACTTGGTTTGACTGGAATTGAATAGTTTTAAAATTAATTAATAAAAATAATATTATTTTAACCAAATTAAATAATTCTAATTTCTAAATTTAAATTAATCAAATTTATTAATAGATCAGAAGATCTAATTTATTAAATTAAAATAAAATACAATTAAACATAAATATATGTCTTTTAAATTTAATAAATTACAGGACTTATCTAATAATTTACAAATATATTATATAATCATTATTTTAGTAATTTTATAATTATTATATTTAAAATACCTTTATTGAACATATATTTAATCAATATTTTCATCTAAAAATATTTATTTTGAAAATTAAAAAATAATAATTTTTTTCAATTTTTTTAAATTAGTATTTTAAACAAGATCCATTTTTGCCTTTTTTTTAATTATCACATTTTATATTATTTAAAATCATAATAAATAATTTTAATTTATATTAAAATAAAGGAATTAAACCCAAGGGGTGTGGTTGAGTGGCAGGGACTCATCCATCCTTAACCAAAGGTCAGGGGTTCGATCCTTGGCTTTAGGTATGGAGCAGCCTTAAATCTTTGAGTCAGCTGTCCCACCCTGTGAGGTGCTTACAAACCAGCGATAGGATTAGTCATTGGATCCGTCGGTGGATACCCTGGTCTAAGACTAAAAAAAATAAAGGAATTAACTTGCAATCACAAAACATGGCACGAGATTTTCTGTCCAATATTATAATGTCTTATTTTGCCTTATAAATTTTAGTCATTTATTTACGTAGAAATATAACTATAAAATAACCATGCTAATGCCAAGTGGCGGGGTAGTATAAAATATTCTAAACAGTGTACGCAACCGAATCATCAACCATAATATCTAAACAGTGTACGCAACCAAATCATCAACCACAAATAATAACTGGCGCCATTAAAATTATTTATTTACTTATAAAAAGGGCTATTATTTTAATCTATATTATCCATAAGAAATAAACTATCCAAACAGAATCTCCCTCTCTCTCCTCAGCGGCACTTTGTCCATGAGCAGGGAGTGAGAGAAATGACTCTATCGCCTCCTCTTCTCCATTTTCCTCGATCTCACTACTTCCTCTCCTGCCACTCTCCCACGGTCAAAGCTACTCTTGCTCCGATTTCGCTTAAACTACAGACTTCGTCTAAGCTCAGATGCGTGGCCAAATCTACGGAGGAGGATCGCCCCGAAACTTTAATTGCCGCTTCCGATGAAGTTATCGACGGTTCTGAAGCCTCGGAGGAGGTTAAGCCTCAACCGATATCCCCTCCACCCTTTGGCGATTCACTCTCGCTCGGGATTCGCGAGCCTGTTTATGAGGTCTTCTTCTTCTTCTTCTTCTTTAGTGGAAATGGTGACGACGAGTATAATGTCTGTTTTTGTTTTATCTTTCTTTGTTTCATCTTCTGTGTTATTGAGTTAAGCAGCTGTTAAAAAGTGCTTTTTTTTTTAATCACATTTGCTTACAAACTTGTAGCTGCTAAGCTAGCTGAGTGTAATTTATTTTCGCTTATTTTATTGAATAATCTTTATCTATTTATTTCTTTGCATCTAAAGGTTGTGGAGGTGAAGTCCAGTGGCATGATATCTACTAGGAAAATTAACAGACGCCAACTGTTGAAGTCTAGTGGTGGGTAACGATTCTCAGAATTAGATTCCGTTTTGTTCCCGAATCCTCTAACTCATTTATCATGTTGTTAGATATCTTGTGTTATTATCTTCCCTATTATCTGATACGGGATTATTCTTAATTCTTAATAACCCTACTGAGACGCGAGCTTTACGATCAGATGTTATTTCATTTTCATCAGGTCTTCGCCCACGAGACGTCCGGAGTGTTGATCCATCTTTTTTTCTAACGAACTCGATGCCTTCTTTGCTGGTACCATGCCTATGGTGTTCTACTATGTTCTTCAAGGGTACAATACACTAGTATCCAATGTGTATTGGTGTTTTTAAAACTAGACCTCTTGTGATTGGATTTTAACTCTCAAGGTCCTTTATATTTCAACTTTTTTTTTAACATTATGGTCACACTTAAACTATTTCTTAAAATCACTTTTAGTTACTAAATCACAACCGTTTAAAAAATTCAGAAGAAATAGTCGAGAATATAATATTTTAGTAATTATAGAATTACAAGGACCTCTAAAGCTAAATCCATGTCACTAGTGCCTTTTTGGAAAACACTAATACTATAAGGGGTCTTGGTGAATTTTACTCTGTGATGTATTTGTTTTGTTTTCAATAATCTGGATCTGTTTGAGTCGCCTTTCTATAAGCTCCTTGTTCTATCTTTTGTTCCTGGAGTATAGTTGTTTTGCTGGTTTTTTATGGTAAAAGTTGGGGATTTCTGGTCAGTTGTTATTGCATTTAATCTTCATTTTTCTGTCTGAATTTTTCTCTGGCCTTTTCAACTATGTGCTCAGAACTTTAATATATCTGAGCTTTGTGCTGTTACACAACCTGATATTGTCCTGTATATTGGTACCTGATAACGTCCTTTTCTATTTCACAGTGTATGGAGTATTTAATTGAGAAACTAAAGATCAAATGGGACTGTTAAAAATAAAAGGAGACTAGAAGTACCAAAAAATGGACCAAGGACGAATTGACAGGAACCATTTTTACGTAAAGTTGATAATAAGCTATGCTGGGAAATTTTAACCTCTAAGCTGGGTTAAATTGCAGCCTTATTAATCAGCTTAATAAATGAACTGGAGCACTTCTGCATGTTTGATCTTGTTATTGGCTATCCATTTCCAAAAGCTTTTGTGGCAAAAATTAATGCATATTTATAAGACTGCAATTAGATGTCAACTGATGGCCCAATAACTAAGAAAAGTCAGTTTGGTTCAGAGAATTACTATTTTGATTTAGTATGCAAATGCTATTGAATGTATTTTTATGGGTCATGTTACAATGACTAGATCTTATCATGTTTAACCAACTCTATTTAACTTTTAGGTTCGTGAGCATGCTATCTTGCTAAATCTGGGATCTTTACGTGCAATAGCAATGCAAGAACGTGTCCTTATATTTGACTATAATCGGTAATCTATTTCTTTATAAAGCATGACAAATTTTCTACCTTTTCTGCTCTCGCAAACATGCACATACATGATACATTTTGCATGTTGGCTTTTTCAGATGAACTGATTATGCTTGTTGCTTCTATGTTTTATTCTTGTAGAAAAGGGGGGAAAGCTTTTCTAGATACTCTAATTCCTCGGTTAAACCCTAGAAATGAGACCGGGGGACCATGCATGCCATTTGAGCTCGAGGTAAGTTTGGCTTCATTCACTCGAAAATTTTATGTTGAAACATGAAACTAATATGCAGTAAATGGTTAAATAAAATCAAAATTGAGGAATTATTCCTTGTCAAACGTGACTCAAAAAATAAACGTAGTACTACTTTATTGATCATCCAAAGGACTCTTACATCCAGTACTGGTGAATGATTGAGAGACAAACTGCAGGTGTCATGTTTTTGCTTTTTGCTAATAATCTTTCATCCAAGATCCCCTGCTATGTTCAGTAGAGAATTGTTATTTGGCCATGTACTGAATGGAACTCTAATTGCTAAAAGCAACTCCAAGAACTGATAAAGAGAATGTGTAGAAGTATGATGGCAAAATTTGCATTCTTCTGTACCAAATGATCAATATTTTCATGAAGAATGTTCAGCCTTTTGTTTTTCAAGTCGACACACCTTTGCTTTCTATTCTTCATACGTGTTTTCTTGCAACCATTTGGCTGCAACTTTCACTTAGAAAAGAAGAAGCAAACATGGACAATTTCTTATCCTCTTTTAGGGATCCAATTTAGAGGATATATTACCTTTCTTATCAAACTTCTTACACCAGAAATTTCATTACAACTTTAAAACGTGTCCACATTTGTTTCGTATCATTTCATCATGACACTTTTTCCATTTCAATAGCTTAATAATTTTGGTCTCCATACTTTTAGGTTGTTGAGGCAGCACTGCTTTCTCGTGTACAACATTTGGAGCAGATACTAATGGCCGTAGAACCTCGTGTGAGTATAGAATATAAAAAATTTATTCTCTTTATTTTGTTTCCTTTTCTTTTCCCTCTGCTCTTGTTTTTTTTTTCCTTCCAAAGATATCTTATGTTTGCAACATTAATTATTAAAAGTAACATTCAATGATCCAATTTCCTGGAGCTGTAGTGCTGTTTAAGATTTCTAATGCAGAAGGATGCCATCAGTCTACTTTTGATGATTGCTTCAGAACATCAATTTGATTTCTAAAGCAGTGGGAAGGACTGGTCTTAGCTTGATGTCCATGTTCATTTTGAGAAATCTCTTTGCATAACTTTTTAAGTTTTGGGAGAAGTACTTATGGACAATAGATGTTTTAAGTGTACTGGTTATGCAATGATGATTGTTAGCACGGAATAATTGCATTTATGTCACGTGTATGTTGTACTGCATTTCATTTCTTTGACCACACTGTTATCTCTTACCTGAGTATAGATTGATGATTGTTGGGGTTGCAAAATGACATGGAGAATTTGTCTATAACATGATGAATATTCTGGATGGTTACTTGTTACTCCTTTGACATGGAAACATATCAATCCGTTCCTCTAACAACAGTCTTTTTTTTTTCCAACTTCATATCCATTGTCCTTTGCTTTTTGCTCTTCCTTCTATTTTAAGTGCCTGAGTATGATCTCTAACATATTCAATTTCTGTAATTACCAACGTCTGTTTGATTTAGGTTCAAGCTTTACTCGAGGTTTTGCCCAACCGGTTAACTGCTGACATATTGGAGGAACTCCGCATTAGCAAGCAAAAATTGGTATGGGATTAAATAATTTATGAGATTCAGTGCCATGACATGTAAAATCTATTTGTTTTTACTATGTCGCTTGCATATCATAGGTTGAATTGGGTTCAAGGGCAGGAGCTTTTAGACAAATGCTACTTGATCTCTTGGAAGATACACATGAAATACGTCGCATCTGTATAATGGGAAGAAACTGCACCCTTAGAAAAGGAATTGATGATGTGGAATGCTCTGTTCCATTGGAGAAGCAGATTGCTGAGGGTAAGCTACATGAAGAATTTGCCTTTTGTGAAATGATCTTCTTTACAAGCCAATACTTTTCTCTCTAAACCAGCCACTTAATATTTTTGTATTTGATTTATCATGTGCAGAAGAGGAGGAAGAAATTGAAATGCTTTTGGAAAATTATCTACAAAGGCAATTTCATCACTTCCTTTACTGGAGTTGAATTATATTGTACATCAAATATTGTCCTTTTTATGTTATTGTAGATGCATTTCTTTTCCTATTCATCCCCTTAGGACAAATATGAACAAGTGTGTGCTTGTCATTTTTTCCTGTCTCCTCAAAATGTGCCTTGCATTTTTGCTTTGTGCATGTGGGAGACGAGTCTATTGTTTGTCAACTGTGATCCTCAACTTTTACAACTGAAGGTTTTCGTAGCTAAAATATTATGACTGTGTCATTATGTCCTTGGTAATAGATATTGCTTAATTTTCCACCATGAAACTGTACTACCAAATTTAATCAATTGAAACCATGGAAGTATAATATGTGACGAGAATTTGATTTTCATTATTGGAGTAATATGTTTTTGTAAACATAGGACCAACTAGTCTGCGAGCTAGTAGGTAAAACTGAAACTCTACTGGTGGCAATGGCTGGTTGTCAATTTCCTGCTGATCTGATCTGGATCTGATAAGCAATTGGATGAGAATAAGGTATTTTATTGATATTTAGCTATAGCCTCGTAGTATAGTCTACAAGCACCAA
>JAOSBL010000211.1:3877202-3893196 GCA_027568915.1 Erythroxylum roraimae
GAAACAGAGAAAGTATATTGTATTTCTCTAGTTTTTCTCTAACATATATATATATATATATGTATTTATACAGAGATACTCACAATATTCTAGCCTAAGATTACGTATGTACATCTATAAAAAAAGAAACAGCTAGAGTCAACGGTATTTAAATATACAAATCAATTTAATATAATTTAAATATACAAATCAATTTAATATAATTTTGTTTCGTCAACAAAAAAGAATCAAGGCAGGAAAGTCGAGATTGGATAGACGTGACTAATGCGAAGACAGCAGAAGACTTTCTGCTGCACAATTTTTACCTCTACATAACACTGTTTGGTTTTAAATCCATGTTTTGAAGCAGCCCTAGACGTGACCAATGGGATGACGGCAGAAGGCTTCTGCTGCACAATTTTTACTCTCATTCACTTTTGTCGAGCTCAAATTCAAGTTGAAAACTTGTTTTGATGCAGGTGCAGCCCTAGACGTGACCAATGGGATGACGGCAGAAGACTTCTGCTGCACAATTTTTACTCTCTCCTTGCCTGTACATAACACTGTTTGCTTTTAATTCCATATTCACTTTTTCGAGCCCAAATTCAAGTTGAAACCTTGTTTTGAGGCAGCCCTTTTTGATATAAAGGCTTATTTGGTAATTCGCTGAAGCTAATAGTAGATTATATTAGCGGATAATATCATTTATTTGTTAAAGATATTTAGTAAAATTAGTTGTTTAGTATTATATTAATTATTTATGTATAAAATGATTTATAAGGACATAACTTTAAAAAAATTATAAAATTATGAGAATTATATGTTAGTCTTTTTTAAAATATTTTCATAAGATTTTATATTTTAGATATTTAATTTTACAAAAATTAAGTTTATAACTCTAATAAAAAACACATATCACATAATAATAATAATAAATCAATTTTTAATTTAATTTAGTGTTTTTCTATAATTTATAAATTAATTAAACAATTTTAATAAATTAATCAATTTCTAAACTTTAAATTTTTATCTTAAAAATTTTATTAATCGAAATCAAAAAATCAAAATAAGTGTCACGGTAATTTAAAACCTGACACTTATTTTGGTTTCTTTTTTATTTTTATCGTTTTAATTTTAATTTTTTTATAAAATTAATAGTAGCATAATTATTTTTATTTTTATTTTTATTTTTTTATAAAACTAATAGCTACATTTTGTCAAAAAAAAAACTAATAGTTACATGATTAAACTTAAAACGATTAAAAAAACCAAAAAAAACTCATAGGCGTGACATGTGTGTTATGTGACAATTCCTATCATGACGTGACAGTTACATTTTTAAGAACAAAATAGAGGATATACCTGATTTTTTATATATTACATTTTCAGCAACTACTAAAACGCTTCCATACTCCAGTGTTTTCTTTTTCAGTTAATTGGGATAAATCCATCATTCCAATCAATCATTTATTAAATATTTTTGTCGACTGTTTAATATGTTCAATTAGCTAAAAGTTTTGGAACTGCTAAAAATCATGACATATTGATCTTGTGTTGAATTAGATTATCTCATTTTATCTAATTTATCAATTTAAAAGACTAAAATATGTAATTTTTGGTAATTAATATGCAATTTCCTTTAATATATGATATTCTATTAAAAGGCAAGAATGAATCGCTCATAAAATCTTACCTTGAATTTGAGGTAAAATTATGAATATTGGAGACTCTCACTTTTGTGTCCTCAACATATCTTTGTTTGATTTGATTATACATGCGTAAAATAGTGATACGCCATTTAATAATTAATAAAATGTATTACATAAGCTTATAAATTAAGTTATAATCTTACAAATTCATAGCAATTACTTAGATACTATTGTTCAACCTCTTCAGAATATAACTCATTAAAAATGAAGTATAACTATTATATAATTTTTTAAAAAAACTTCACTTATTTCATCTATTCTATTATACTAAAAAGAAAAGAAAACAAAAAGTTTCAGTGTCTAATCATAGTATTATCAAATAGGTCTTTATGGCATGTGGTCAAATCTGTAAGAGTAAGATTCAAACAAAGACACGCCTTCTGTAATCGATCGTCCGTAGTAATCTTTTCAGGTTGTTTCCTTGAAAGGCCAAAAGCAAGAAAGAAAAATCAATGGACAGAAGCGTTAGGTTTGTCTTCGAAAGAAAAAAAGAAAAAATCCAGATAAACTACTCTAGCTTTTCAATTAATTTACAAAAGGTTTGAGTATAAATTAACTTTGTTTGACTGACAAGTATGCGTGGCTGTTCTTATTGTTTTATAGACTTTGGGTGAGATAAAAAAAAAAAGAGTTTCAATAAATTTACAACATACTTAATTTTACATGTTTGAAACTGGAAGAAGTATATAGGTATAATCAAACTCTAACATTTTTATAATATATCACAAAGATATATAAATAGTATTATATCTGTAATAGAGAAAAAAAATAAATAGCAAAATTGAATATCTAATATTAAAAATAAAAAAACAAAGAGCAAAAATATATTAAAAAATCAGAAACTTTACCTTTAAATTATACTCAGAACTGAGAAGACAAAATCGTAAAATTTTTTGCTGCTAATTTTTGAGTTGGAATACTTTAAATACATATATTAATGAAAATAAAGAAATTAGAAAGTAAAAGTACACTTAAATATTTCAAGACTATTTATAAGCATAAAAAGTTAACTTATAACGTTAAAAAAATTTGTCTAACGTTAACTTATAACGTCAAAAATTACCAATGTTAAAATTATTTATTACTAACTCTACCTGCAACTTATGTAACTTGCAATTTTGGAATTTGCAATCTTGGAGTACTTACTATCTATAATTTTGGAATTTACCTAATGTTTACTTTTTAAAATATCACCAACGTTAAATCAATTTTAAGTGAATTAGTTATATACTGTGAGAGTCAAAAGCTAAAATATGAGACTAAGGGGCTCCTTCTTAACGTGGGCCTGAGCACGCACTGCGAATAAGCAAGATCTAAGATACTTTAATAAAAAAAATATTTCTTGATTTGAAGTGGAAGTATTTACTATATCATGAAATATAAAAAATATAAAAGTTAAATGACCCAGTAAAACTCAGACCAATTCCATCAATTGAATTGTAACTGCGGAACATTCAAAGTAGTACGAAGTCCAGAAGATCATCAATATAATACATTATGATTAAGGCGTCCGGAAACAAGAATAAATAAAAGATAGGGATGATAATAGGCTATGTAGCCTTTATCACAATATAATGCTCGAGCCTGGCCTAGCTAGAAAGATTGGGGCCCGCTGGAACCTAGGCCTTGAAGCCCTGCTCGTTTGGGCTTGGACTGGCCTGAATTTTTATTTTTAAAAATTTTAATATAAATTTATTTAATTAAAAATATAACATAAAAATTTCAATTAATTAAAATTACAAATTCCAATTAATTAATAAAAATTGAAATTTTATAATGAATGAATATATGAAATGTACATATATTGATAAAATAAATAAGATAAAACTATCTTCATCAATGAAGGAAGATAGAATTATAGGAAATGAAAGAAAAAGATTATAATTAAAGTGATCAATTCAATTAATTGAAGTTACAAATTTACATTGATTAATAAAAATTAAGATTTTATAATGAATAAATATGTAAAACGTACATACATTGATAAAAAAAAATAAGATGATCAATGAAGAAGAATATAATTGTAAGAAATGAAATAAAAAGATTATAATTAAAGTGATCAATTCAATTAATTGAGGTTGTGGATTTCAGTTGAAATTTTATAATTAATGAATATATAAAACATACATATACTGATAAAATGAATAAGATATAACCAAATTCATTAATGAAGGAGGATAGGATTATAGGAAGTGAAAGAAAAAGATTATAATTAATGTGACCAATTCAATTAATTGAAGTTATAAATTTCAATTGATTTATAAAAATTGAGATTTTATAATGGATGAATATTTAATACATACATTAATTGATAAAATAAATAAAATGAAACCAAATTCATTAACGAAGGAGGATATGATTATAAAAAATGAAAGAAAAATATTATAATTAAAGTGATCATTTTGATTAATTGAAGTTACAAATTTAAATTGATTAATAAAAATTAAGATTTTATAATAAATGAATATATAAAACGTGAATATATTGATAAAAAGAATAAGATGAGACCAAATTTATTAATGAAAGAGGATATAATTATAGAAAATGAAAGAAAAAGAATATAATTAAAGTGATCAATTCAATTAATTAAAGTTGTGAATTTTACTCGATAGACAAAAATTAAGGTTTTATAATGAATGAATATATAAAAAATACACATACTGATAAAATGAATAAGATGAAACCAAATTCATTAACGAAAGAAGATAAGATTATAAGAAATGAAAGAAAAATATTATAATTAATGTGATCAATTCAATTAATTGAAGTTATGAATTTCAATTTATTTATAAAAATTAATATTTTATAATGAATGCTATATAGCACGTAGATATATTGATAAAATAAATAAGATGAAACCAAAGTCATTAATGAAGGAGGAGACGATTATAAGAAATAAAAGAAAAAGGTTATAATTAAAGTTATCAATTCAATTAATTAAAGTTACAAATTTCAATTGATTAATAAAAATTGAGATAATTAATGAATATATAAAACGCACATATACTGATAAAATAAATAAGAAGAAACCAAATTCATTAATGAAGGAGGATAAGATTATAGGAAATGAAAGAATGATTATAATTAAAGTGATCAATTTAATTAATTGAAGTTACGAATTTGAATTGATTAATGAAAATTGAGATTTTATAATGAACAAATATATAAAACGAACACATATTGATAAAATGAATAATATAAAACCAAATTCATTAATGAAAGATGATAGAATTATAGGAAATGAAGGAAAATATTATAATTAAAATGATCAATTTAATTAATTGATGATAAGAACAAAATTCATTAATTGATAACATAATTTACAAAAATGATTATCCAAAATTTTAAAATGATATAATTTACAAAACTTCAAGATAAAATCGTGAAATAACGTTCTGGACTGAGAGTCTAGGACTGTGAGAGACTGAGAGTGGAAAGTGGAGATTGGAAAAAGTGGAAACTAGAGAAAGCAACTAATCATTATAATTAGGATCGTCAATAATTTGCATCACTTATTATGCATATAGAAACATTATATGTAGTGCCATAATATTAAAATTAAAGGAATATTAAGCACATAGTAATAATTAATGAATAATTAAATATACCTTTATCATCGAATATTTTATCAAAATAATGTCCACTTGATTTATGAGTATGAGTATATACATGACTAGTCACTTTCACATTAGTACATGTGACTGTATCAATATAAATATTAAAAAATAATATAAGGTAAGATAATATTAAAAAATAGAAGAAATTGATATATCAAAAAGAAAAGAGTTTACTATCAATATTTTCATTATCTAGTTAAAATTCGGGCACACATAAGGGCTTCCATAGTACTAGGATCAAGTCGAGCATAATTAAGACTAATAAGCACCAGTGTTAAAAGCAAATTTCGAAACAATAGTAGATGTTGAGATTGATGATAGGTCTCGTGCAATTACTTGCATGATCGGAAAATTATTGGCACAGCTCTTCCATCATAATAATACATCGAATTGCACACCTCAACTTAGGCCACACAATTGCATACCTTCAACTTCGGCAACACAATCTTCTGTCAAATATTTATTTAACTCAATCATATTGTACAAGTCCTAGCCCTTTTTTTCATAAATTTTGTAAGTGAAACTAACAAATTGTTCATAGAAGATGAGCCCAAACATGAAACTGAAGCTGGAGTTAAATAACCTAAACTATTGCATTCCCAGTCTTAAATTTGTCCATTCTGAGTTGATAATCATTTAAAAAATCACACCAAAATTATTTAATAAAATCTATATGCTTTTGAGCCTGATCATTATGCAATACATTATATATAAAATTAACTCGCTCCAACTTATATCTCAAGTCTAGCACAGATATGATTGCAATAGCATGTCTAACCATATACCAATAAGAAATCAACTTCTCCATCATATGTTTTGTCATAACCCGAACAACCTCACTGGAATCAAACATCCCATCAGATAAAGTTTTCTTTATCTCACATATAGTGCTAAGCGTGAAGTTGGATATTTTGTTCCCAAGGCCAATTCAGTTATATTATAAAATAATTACAATTTTGCACAAAGTTCTCTAACTAACTCTCAATGGTCTTCTGTAGGTATGCAAGTTGTCACGCACCACACCGTTCTTCACAAAATGAAAAGGCTAAACAAGAATTCTCTAAAAGATTCCACACTATTTTTCCATGTTCAAGACAAGCCTACAAATGGGTGGAATACTTTAGAACATTGTAGATAATACTTGAACATGTAGAAAGGTGTAGAGAATTCTAGATGATGATTGTAAGCCTTTAGATCAAATGAATCATAGTCATCCATTGAGGAGGTAGAAAGCTATAAATACCCGATGGACTTCATTTGTAACATGCATAGAAGCTCTTAGCAATTGCCTTATAAAGCTTTCTTGAGCAATCAAAGCATTCTCTAAGTTTCCTCATTCTTGTTCTTGTTTTATCTTGCATCTTTACTAACTTGTGCTAGCTTTGTTTCTAGCACTCGAGGGAGAGGCTGACTTAGTTATGAGACATACAACTAAGTGTCGCGCGATTCGTTGGTAAAAGACGAAGTTCGTGATAGTTGGTATCAAGCCAAGGCTGTGCTCATCGTTGCCTAGTAAAGATGTTGGGAACAAGTGGGACTACCAACGTTGGAGAGGAGAAGAAAACAGGTAGGGAAAGATCAAGGAAGAGGGACGAGGGATGTCTTGGTGGACATCAATAGAAGGCTCGCAAAGGTGGAACTTATGATAACCGAAGGGCAAGAGAAGTTCGAAGAGGTGGACCAACGCATCGAGGAACTTAAGAAGGGGAAAGAAGAGTTTTAAGGGGAGATGCAAGGTGTCTTGAACATTGCAGCTTCAAAATGTCTAGACCAACTGAAAACCTTGGAGGAGACCCTTCAATCTGAGATTCTTCACCTTAAAGAAGAGCTTGCGAAGGTTGTTGATGAGCTAGTCCTTTGCAAGAGGCCAATTACTCAAGGGGGAAACAATGCCACACCCATGATAGTCACTACCCTTTTGAAGGTGGACATTCCAAAGCCAATGGCATATGGTGGGTCGAAGAACACAAAGGAAATTGATAACTTCTTTTGGAGTTTGGAGCAATACTTCAAGGTACTTGGTGTAATGGAAGATGCAAAAAAGTTTGACAATGTCACTCTCTACCTTGAGAATACCGCGACAGTATGGTGGAGGAGAAGGCATGGTGACATCAAGAGGAATATTTGCACCATAGACACCTGGGATGATTTCAAGAAGAAACTCAAGAGATAATTTTATCCTGAGAATGCCGAGTTGGAGGCGAGAGCCAAGCTACGACGTCTCATACAAAAGGGGAGTATTCGAGACTATGTGAAGGAGTTTTCCGAAGTGCTCTTGGAGATCCCTGACTATCCAGGTAAGGAAGCACTCTTTGCTTTTATGTATGATTTACAAAATTGGGTTAAGTTAGAGATTCAAAGGCATGGTGCACAATACCTCACCACTGTTATTTCTATTGTCGAGTCACTTACAGAATTCAAGAAGCCCAAGAAACCCAAGTCTCATAAAGACAAGGGTGGCAAAAGAAAGAGTAGGGAAGACAACCATGAAAGCAAAGAGGGCTCCTATAAGTATGGCAAGCATAAGGAGAGCGACCATAAGGAGAATAAAGGTGGAAAAGCATCGATAAAATGTTTCTTTTGTGAGGGACCGCACAAGGCAAGGGAGTGTCTAAAGAAGAGCATTGCTTTGATTAAAGAAAGGGAGGAGCAATTGCAATGTAAAGAAACCAAGATGGGATCCTTGCAAATACTAAACAACATTAAGGCCAAAGTTAAGGTGCCCAAGTCCGAAAAGAAGGGATGACTGTTTGTGGAAGTTAAGGTGGGTGACCAAGCAATTAAAGCTTTAGTTGATACCGGAGTTACTCACAACTTCCTCGAAGTAAAGAAGCTAATTGATTGGGCATCAAATATAACAAGGAGCAAGAATGGCTTAAAGCGGTTAACTATAACCCAAAATTGACCTTTAGAGTTGCTCGTGGCACTAAAGTTTGCCTAGGTAAGTGGTCTGGCCTTATTGATTTTTCAGTTGTTCCTATGGATGATTATCCAATTGTGCTTGGCATAGAGTTTATGGATGGTGTCAAGGCTGTGTCGATTCCCTTTGCCAACACTATGTGCATTTTGGAGGAGGGTAATACGTGCATGGTGCCTTTGTCACGTGAAGCAATTCTACAATCCAAGTAACTTTCGGCTATACAACTTGCCAAGGGGGTGGAAAAGGCACAACCCACATTTTGTGTGGCACTTAAGGAAGACGAGCAAGCTTCATCAAGTGGACTACCCAAGGAGATTATCCACGTCCTGGAGTAGTATAAAGATGTGGTGCCCGCAGAATGGCACCTCCTAAGATTGAGGAATTGAGGAGGCAAATGAAGGAGTTGTTGGATACTGGTTATATTCAACCATCAAAGGCTCCATATTGTGCACCCGTACTTTTTCAAAAGAAGCATGATGGGTCACTCCGTTTATGCATCGACTATAGGGCGCTCAATAAAATTATCGTGAAGAACAAGTATCTCATCCCGTTAATTGCCCACTTATTTGATCAACTTGGAAAGGCACAATGGTTTCCAAGCTTGATTTATTATCAAGTGAGGATTGCAAAGGGAGATGAGCCAAAGACAACATGTGTGACAAGGTATGGTTCCTTTGAGTTTTTAGTCAAGCCTTTTGGACTCACAAATGCACCTGTCACATTTTGCACCTCATGAATCAAATGTTGCAACCATTCTCGGACAAATTTGTTATGGTGTATTTGAATGATATTGTGGTATATAGTAGGACATTAGAAGAGCATCATATTATGCACTTACGACAAGTTTTTCATGTCTTAAGGGAAAACGAGCTATACGTGAAGAGGGAGATATGTGATTTTACACAACATGAAGTTATGTTCTTGAGGCACATTGTGAGAGGGGGCAAGCTAAAAATGGACAAGTCCAAGGTGCAAGTCATCCATAATTGGGAACCACCAAGGAAGGCGCCTGACTTGCCTTCCTTTCTTGGTCTTGTTAACTACTATCGTAAGTTCATCAAATGATATTTCTCTCTAGTATCTCCACTCATCGATCCATTAAAGAAGAATAGAGTTTGGGTTTAGGATGCTAAGTGTCAAAGTGCATTTGAAGCCTTGAAGCAAACGGTGATGGAAGAATCAATGTTGGCCCTTCCTGATCACACCAAGGCATATGAGGTTCACACTGATGCTTCTGATTTTGCATTTGGTGGTGTTTTGATGTAGGATGGACATCCAATTGTTTACAAAAGTCATAAGCTCAATGATATCAAGCATCGTTATACCGTTTAAGAGAAGGAGATGACTGCGGTGGTCCATTGCTTTTGAACTTAAAGGCATTACTTGTTAAGGTCCAAGTTTGTGGTCATGACCAACAACATTGCCACAAGTTACTTCCTCAACCAAAAGAAGTTGATGCCTAAGCAAGCTAGGTGGCCAGCTTTCTTGGCAGAGTTCAATTTAATGATAGAGTATAAGTAGGGCAAGGCCAACGTGGTGGTCGATGCGCTTAGTAGGAAGGTCAAGCTAGCCGCCATCATAAGTCCGAGTTTTCCTTTGGTGGATTGAATCAAGGAGGGACTGCAGCATGACCCGCAAGCCAAGAGTTTGATGGAGTTGGCAAGTAAAGGGAAGACATGCCAATTTTGGCTTAAGGATGGGGTGCTTACAACTAAAGGTGATCGTGTGTACGTGCCAAAGTGGAAAGGGTTAAGGAAGGAAATCATTAAGGAGTGCATGACTCCAAATGGGCGAGACATCCTGGTGTATATTATACGTTGCCTCTCATTGAACATGCATACTATTAGGCCCAAATGCGCAATGATATCGGGATATATGTGAAGACTTGTCTTGTGTGCCAACAAGACAAGGTGGAGCAAAATAGACCAGTTAGGTTGCTAGAACCATTGCCTATTCTGAAGAACCTTGGAAAAGTATTTCCATGGATTTCATCACATGCCTACCAAAGTCCGAAGGATGTAGCAACATTATAGTGGTAGTGGATTGATTTAGCAAATATGGAATGTTCATCCTTGTGCCTACGAAATTTACAATCGAGGATGCAACGTGCCTTTTCTTTCACATATGGTGAAATATTGAGGCACACCCAAGATGATAGTGAGCGATCGAGATACGCACTTCACTGGGAAGTTTTGGATCGAATTGTTTGAGCTATTGGGGTCTGAGCTCAACTTCTCTACATGCTTTCATCCTCAAACCGAGAGGGTGAATGCAATTTCTTTGTAAAGCTTTCTTGAGCAATCAAAGCATTTTCCAAGTTTTCTCATTCTTGTTCTTATTTTATCTTACATCTTTACTAAATTGTGCTAACTTTGTTTCTAGCATTTGAGGGATAGGCTGACTTAGTTGCGAGACATACAACTAAGTGTCGTGCAGTTTGTTGGTAAAAGACCAAGTCCGTGACAAAGTGTATTGAGAATCTCTTTGTCTCAATATGGTAAACACATCAATTTTTTAGATTTCTGACTCCATCATCTTGAAGGTTAAGTTTCATCTGGTTGAATAATCCAAAACCAACTTCTTCATACTCAGAATGCATAGTTTTCGTGCATTTTCTTCTAATTTCTCTACTCCTTTAAGTATTGCAGTCGAATATACTAGACTATTCCAAATTGAATCTATTACTTCCTTTATCATATCCAACTCATCCTTCACAACAAATTCAGAATATGTGCAAAACAATGCTTATGGAATAACCTTTCACCAACCAACAAGCACGTAACCTATGTCTTATTAAGGGTGGTAAATGGTCCTGAGGCTGGCCCAACTCGAAGTCAACGAGCTAGGCCCGGGTTGACTGAGCCTATGAATGAACCTCGGACTTGATTTTTTGGGCCCATTCAGGCCTTGGGCCTAGCTCTAGCTGTAGTTTAAGTTGTTTAACTCAACTCTTCTAAGAAAAATGACGTTGTTTTCATAATTTTTAAAAAAAATAGGTAGTCCAGAGTCGGACCAAGCTCGAGTTCAGGTCGCCTCTAGGCTAGTCGGGCTCAGGATCAAGCCTACTACCCCAAGCCTAAGGATGGCAAATGTGGCCCAATCCGTCAGCCCGATCTGGCCTAGCCTGACTTCGACCTGAGTTAATCAGACCACAAGTTGAGATTGCTTAGCCCGACAAGGTCAAAGCCAAGGCTCAGGCAGGGGCTATCCCAGCCCAGCTTGGTCTGTAGGACGACAGGAAGGTACAAAATTACATTATTTTTAATTTATAAAAAAACATAAATCGGGTCGGGTCAACCCTTAGTTAGTGGTCAGTGGCCAAAGCTCGAGCCTGTGGTCAGTGGCCAGAACTCGAGCCGAGCCACAGGCTCAACAGATTGTAAAACCAAAATGAATGGGCTCGAGACCCGGCATAATTTGAATTTTGGGCTCAATGTTTGATCAATCTAGGTCTGGCTCTTTGACCTTGGGTCAGGGCGGGCATGTCCAGTTCGTG
Source organism: Erythroxylum roraimae (assembly GCA_027568915.1). Classification (NCBI taxonomy): domain Eukaryota; kingdom Viridiplantae; phylum Streptophyta; class Magnoliopsida; order Malpighiales; family Erythroxylaceae; genus Erythroxylum; species Erythroxylum roraimae. The sequence goes on from JAOSBL010000211.1 coordinate 3,888,924, forward strand.
CCCAAATGTCATCTCTAATAATAGAGAATTCTATTTTCAACCAATATATTACATTTTATACTAAATGCTATATGAAAGTCATTTGAAAATAAAAATTTTAATTTCCAAATATAAGTGTTATTTTGGTTATTAGTTAGTTGAGTATAGTTTCTAAAATCATCAAGATTGGGTAATACTTGGGTTAAATAGATAGGTATTCTTAGTTTTAAAGTTTAAATTATTATCATTTGTACCTTATACTTCAAATGTTGTTATAGTTCATTCTTTTGTTAAACATAAAAAATATTAACAAAATTAATTTAAAATATTGTCATATAAGTCTTGACTCTTGATATAAACATTAACAAGATTGTGAATAATGTAAGATTCATAGGTGTCATTTTGGAATTAAAATAGAAAATCAAACACAAGATTAAAAAATCATACATATTTTTGATCTATTTTAGTTAAAAGAACAACATTATATTATATTTTGGTGTTATAACCAATTTAAAAATGACAAAAATAGAATATCAAACATGAAATTAAGAAATGATAATGTCATAGTCATAGGGATGGCAATGGGCTTACTCATGGGTCAGCCCCGCCAATTTTTAAATAATTTTTTAAAAATTAAAAGTGTAAAACGTCTTTTTTTAATTGGGTTCGGGTTTAGGTTGCCCAAGCCTAATATTTTTAAGTGAAACGATGACGTTTTATTTAGAATATTCATTTTACTTAGAATAATTGAGCCTCGAGTCAGTTTGAGTTTAGGTCTGAGTTTGAGTCTAGGCCTGAGCCGATCCATTGACAAAACCTAAAACTAAGCCTATGGGCCAGCCTATTCTCATCCCTACATATTTGATATTCTATTTTCGCTAAAAGAATAACACTATATTCAATTTTAGGTGTTATGTCCAATATAATCAACCTTCATATTAGTTTTTAAATTTCTATGATCACATTTCAAAATGTTTTTAACAATTTAATAATGATAAGTTATATTATGATTTATGACAACCTTTTATGATATAAGGCACAAATTAAAACATTTTAAAGGTTAATATCTAACTTTGAAAAAGGTTACATCGTTGTATAACATATTTAACCTTAATATTTACTCAACTCCTTCAAATACTGTCACTGCAATCTAACATCACTGCAAATACTATATTTCATCTGAAGTTTTTTCATTTTTTTTTCCAAAGTGAAAGCAAAGGCCTCAGTTCTACCCTCCAACGCCTTTACTCTTTGAGTTTGTGTCAATTATGTTGATTGAGATATATTCACCACTGTGTTAATTTCAACCAAAAACCAATGTTAAAAACTTAAAAACTTAACCTTCAGTTCTATAATTCTATTTCACAATTGCACTAAAAAATGCTATCAAATCCTGAGGCGTCACTTCAGAATTCGTTAAATGTATCTTGCAGAACAGAAACAGCGTTAATTATTTCTCTGTTGGAAGAAAAATCCTGTATGAATGTATACAAAGATGCTAATGGAGTTGATTTCTAATGTATTTGAGTTCAAGTATACAAGGGTAATGATCTGTGCTGAGAAAATGGAAAGAAAAAGAAGGGAAAAGAAATGAAGAACCACAACCTATTACAAGACCAAGCCGCCAACAGCTGCCTCCAAAACAATGACACACAGAACTGCCGGTTGGTACTAAATATGAACCCACATGAGCCCCTACAATGGAATAAATAATGCCAAACCATGCATGCTACAAAAATGAGCAACTACCAAGCATAAATATTTGCAGAAGGAACGCTATAATCGACAATAGTATTAGTTTGTCAGGTAAATTCTGCGGGGAGTTGTTATTATCCACCTCTCCTGCATTTACAAATTCACTTTTTCCAGTATTTGAAGCTGTGGAGACATTTACCGATGTTGAACCTGATTGATAGATTCACATGTATGATATGAGAATTTAGTGAAGAGGTAAAATGAGGCAAGAAAGTTTTAAATTTCACACGAATGGTTGCAGGAAATTGCAACTTACAGTCATAGTTAGCCCATCCAATTCGTTGATTTGCAATATCATAAACAAAAATTTTGTCTTTTAGAACAAGATCTGCACAACATCAAACACCAATATGCTATACATAAGCACAAGATTGACTAGATTTAAATACAGGAGCAAACAAGAACAAACGTAAAGAAACCGAGGAGCACAAAGCATCCTCAAAGCGTGGTGATAGATAAATGAGCTTGATGATGGAATTAGCTCATTTGGTGGACACCAAATTAGCCTTGAGGGGTGCCAGTAGCATCGCAACCTATTGCTACAGTAAGAATCATATAATGGCTGTGTGTATAATGGATGTGCAAACAATGCTATTACAAAAAGAGATTTATTCCACAGTAATGGGATGAAAACCAAGCAGCATAACACTAGTGCGTATAGAAACTAACAAAATGTTGAAAGGAATATGATCTGTAGAAGAACACAGAAGAAAGAGAGATTTTTTTAGCACTTTTAATAGTAGAGGTTCTTCAAGAACAAAAGGAATTCAGGATGTTTCAAATTCCTATATTTGACTGCTTAATCACACGACAACATTTTAGAAGCCAGAAGATTTAAGAAATAGGACATCAAGTAGAAGGAAATTCACTTTGACTAAAACTTTTAGCATGAGTTCTTTGGTTTATATCATCTACTAATGTCCACAGAAGAGAAAGAAAATATAGGAACACAGCGAGAGGACAAGAAAGAGAATGGGGTTAATACCTCCAAAAATTGTTATGCCTGGCCCCTGCGTCTTTGAAAAACCAATACACCAAATTGCAGCACCACCCTGTAACACCAATTCAACCATCCTTGTTTAAAGAGGCTAAACCAAATGACTGCACAATACAAAAAAGAACCGCGAGCGCAAATCACTGTAGAGATTTCAAGATGGTGCTTCAACATAAGCCAAGGTGTTAACCAGTAAATGGAAATTCTTTGGTCTGTTGCAGGTAAAACCGGGAAGAACTAATGCAGCATAACTACAGCAATATAATACATTCTGTGTGCAACCAATGGAATAACGTGCAAACTCTTATCCATGCCAGTACATATAATTCAGAGATAGCCTAGAAACTCACAATAGAATTTTGTTTCAGAAGGTAGTCTTGAGGATTTAAAATCATGGACGCTCCTCCAGCAAAGTTGAAACTAACTTGAGGAAATATGTCATTGATGCTGAGCACAATATAGAAGCAGTCTGAGTTGAGACATTGCAGGAAACAGGATACCCAATGGAAGATAATTAGATAAATGGTTAAAAGAGAAAGAACCTGGATGTAATCAGATAACACTGATTTCCTTTGGAAAGAACTGGACGTGCAGATTGTGAAACAACATTTGTTAACTGCAACAGAAATAAAATTGAGTCAAAAAGTAATAAATAGCATTTACATGACAATGCTGGATTCCTATGATATATATACCATAAACACAGGTATACATATTCTAATTTGTCCCAATTTATACATAATACTATCTGTATTTTGTTAATTGAAACACGCAAAAATGATACGGTTTTACTTACAGCACTAACAAAAGAGTTATAAGCCACTTCTGGGAGGTATGCCAAGGTAGTTCCAGAATCTATTATCGTCCCTGTATTACTTGATGTAGCAAAAACTGATGGATTGATGGATAAAGTTTGGCCACCAACAGATATGCTTTGCAGATTCAAATTGTAATGGGACCTGTGTTTTAGGATTTAAAGAGGCTATTCAGCATATGCCGTAGAACATTGTATGGAAAAAAAAAATCTTGAGTTTCTAAGTTCAGTCAAGAAGATCTGATTAAACAAAACCAACTGCATTATGAACAGAAATGGCTATGAAGCAAACAAACAAATACACTGCATTACTCGGTTTCCTTCAAGGGCAATGCACTCACAGTTGTTGCAAGAATCATGCTTCAGTTTGGGAATCGAGCTTTGACATAGTTGCTAGTAGTAGTTGGTTATAGCATTCAATTTTATACGACTGTCAAAGGAATGGTTTTGCTTGCTAGTAGGTTAAAGATACAAAAGGCAAAATAGTGATCTAATAGGCATCTTGAAAAGCAAACTCTTTCAGATCTAAACCAAACTTGATGTGATACATCGCTTTGTACTATATACCAAGCTCAAGCAAAGTTGCAATCAGCTTCTGGATTATTTTACCAGAAAAAAGGGCAAAGGTAAATTGATTTGGCTCGAGAACTGATCTAGAACTTAATTCACCAATGGATAATCATAGAATACATTCAGTGAAAGATATCATCAAAATCATAACGAATACGCGT
>JAOSBL010000211.1:3897126-3913498 GCA_027568915.1 Erythroxylum roraimae
AATTAATTACAATATTTTAATTAATGAATGAATTATATTTTAATTAATTATATTGTAACTAATTAATTAATTATAATTATATTATAATTAATTAATTACAATATTTTAATTAATGAATGAATTATTTTTTAATTAATTATATTGTAACTAATTAATTAATTATAACTATATTTTAATTAATTATATTGTGATTAATTATATTTTAATTAATTAATTATAATATTTTAATTAACGAATGAATTATATTTTAATTAATTATATTATTTCAATTAATTATATTTTAATTAGTTAATTAATTACAATATTTTAATTAATGAATGAATTATTTTTTGATTAATTATATTGTAATTAATTAATTATATTTTAATTAATTAATTATATTATAATTAATTATAAATAATTAAATAATTAAATTATAATTATTTAATTATTTAATTGTATTTAAATAATTAGTATTTAAAATATTTTATAAAAAAGAGTCATTATTAAGGAATGAGTTTCATTCCTCTACTAAATGGAGGGTATGAAGGATTCCCCAAAAGTGAGATATCAAACTATTGCCCTTATAATGATAATCAACAACCAACCACTTACTTTTTATTCCTTATCCAATGACCCCTTCCCAAACCCATCAACCAAGCACCTCTTAATTTCTTATGAATTCCATTTAACTTGAGATATAGTTAGCTTGGTTTCAATTTTATGTTTTTTATCGTTGTGGATTTTAATCTTAATCTTAATTTTTAAGTTTTAATTTTAATTTTAAGTAAAAATAAAAACCAATTTAATTTTAGTGTCAATGTGATCATATTTTTATTGTTAAATGATGTTATATATTAGATAAGGCAAATAAATAAATAACAAAATTTGCAAACATATTTAATTGTTATTGTTAATGTAGTCATAATAATTGTGTTATCGATAATAATTACATATTAATTAAAGCTTAAATTTTTATAAATTGATTGGATAATTTTATTACCTTATATAAAATAAAGTTAATTAATTAAATAAAAAATTTAAACTTAAACAAACAAATTTTTATTGAATTTAAAAATAAGAGCAAAAATAGAAATAAATACGTCCTAAGTTAATCATTAAAAATTAAATATAATACAAAGCCTGTGCCGACTGATTGCTTTAGGTTAATCAAACATTATTGGTGAACGGCCATGCAAGCCATCGCGCACGTAACAGTAGAGAAAGAGTCAACCAGCCCTCGTCTTGCGCGATCTGATCTTATAGATTTTTCTAATTAATTATAATTAAATTATGCATGTTAGAATTCGTCCAGTTTTGAACTTGAAGTAGTATATACGTAATATGTTATCGAGAAGACAACTCGAATCGTATTATAGACATACATACAAGGACAATTAATTGTATAGACAGAGACAGATTGTCATAAAAATGGGAAGTTCAACCAATTCTGTTTGTTTAGCTAAAACCTAAAAGGAACGTTCTTTCAATTTTGTTCATCAGATGGGATAATTAGCAACTGCTTGACTTTCATCATAAACTGCCATATGCCTATATTTAACAGTTTAACAAAACAAAAGATTAACTATAATCCATTTGTTCAATTGACAAATGCAGCTAACTAACTATAGTAAATATATTTGAATTGCACAGAGTTATGTATCAAAAGCAGGGACGAAGCCAGACTCAACTCTAAGGAGGATCGGGGTGGAGGCGTTTTCAATCTGACGAAGGAGGACTGTGCGTGCAGAGTTGAAGAGAAAAGAAGATAGGGATTTTTTTTAAAAAAAGGGGGCCACTTATATTTGTAATTTTAAAATTTTTAATTATATAAATAATTTTAAAAAAATATATATTTAAAAGGGGGGGGCCATGGCCCCCTTCCCCTATAACATGGCTCCCTCCCTGATCCAAAGGGACTTAAATTGAAAATGGCATGCCCTTGGTTACTTCCATATTTGCTATATATCACTTACTGTGAGCAAAGTTGACTATATTTTGAGATGCGACCTCGCTAAACGGTGGTAAAACTTATATGTATATATATATAGTTAGGTGGAAGATTCAGAAGGTTTAGCTTGGAGTTGTTGGATTGAATGAGTATAGCGTATCTGACTTGTGCACTAGATGTGCCTTCTTGCCACCTACTTAATATACCCTACTTTTCTTGGAAGAGATGTGCCAACCGAATCCCCACAAGAGGTCAAATGAAAAGCACCAAACTGAAACTAAAAACACTCGAGGATGTGTATTCTTTTTTCCTCAAATCACTATAAATGAGACTTCGGTTAGCAACCCAAAAGCAGTATGTGCCAGAAAAGTAATGTCAAACTCTACATTTGTGTACTTACCATGAAACTTCCAGGAGGTTTCTTAGCATTTGTTTCAACTTTTATGGCCTTTTCAGCAGTTTGACTCCTTTCTTGCTTTTACTTTGTTGTTTTTTTTTTCCTTGTTAGATCTGGTTTATTAAAATTGCATGGAAGTTGCCATCAAACTAAACTAAAGTTAACAGGCTCTTTTTCCTTTTCTTTATGTTTATCTTTCCCTTTCCAGGTTCTCTTGATTAAACACCCAAAACTAACAGAAGGCATAGCACAACCTTAGCTAGTAGGCCTATTCCTTTCTTGCTCCCACCTTTGTTAATCACATGGGCTTGATATAACTAGTAGAACTTTGTCACATTTGTCCAAGTTTTATTTAGATTTGGTAATAAGTTAGATCTAAATTCGATTTAAAGTTTGATCATATTTATTTTTATTTAATTCTATTTTTAAAAATTCACTAAAATCAATTTTTTATATTAATTTTGAATTGAATAACTTTTATGATGCAACTTTTAATGTAATTTATAATTTATATCCAACAATATAACCTCGACAAAAGAAACTTGTACATTATTGTTTTATTTCAAAGTATGAACGACCAACTTTTTGTGGGGAGCTCGTGAGAGCTTACTGCTATTATCCAACATTCAACAATCTTCAACATTATCCCACAATGTAAACTATACTGTTTCCCAATTGGGATTTGGACAAATAATAACGCAACAGGTTTCTTTCTTCTGTTAACAATTCACGCCTTTGGGGTAAGTATAACATTACAATCTCAGCTTTCTGAATGAAGTTCTCCACCAAGAAAAAGGTCTCCTTGATAAAAAGAATTTGCTTATCCACCACATTTATTTGAAACTCAAAAGGATAACATCCATGCTCACCAACTATGTTTTCACAAGCCAACATGCCAAATGTTGAAAACCGATCAAGACATATATCAAAACAAACCAGGACATTTTATTTCTTTAACCAACACATATCATCTCAGTCTTGCTCCCTATCTTCCCTCAACTGGTATTTCATACTGCACAGTGGACAATCATTCAGAAAATTAGGAAGCTGAATATTATGCATTTAGTATCTCATTTTTATTCTAAGAGAGATGACGTGCAAGAAAGAAGCGAGGACAATTCCTCTTGTGTGGCTAATCCGCACCCTTGCCACCTTACTTTGCCAAATTTATCAAGTAGGAAAATATACCTGCAGAGTGACAAGCAGAAGAAGAAAGCCATTAAAAATCAACTGTTCCTCCAAAAGACAGGAGATTTTGACAAAGATTTCATACCCAGTGAGAAGGTTTAGTATTTTGAGATCTTTCCGAAAGTAATAATGGTCACCAAATGCATAAACAATCTGTTTCTGAAGTGCATCATCTCTGCCACTTTCAGATTTTCTCATTGTCCACAGCAACAGCCTCTTCATTGGATTCAAGCATAAAAACCAAGAATCTATAAATGAAACCTGCAAGATTGACAACTTCAGTAAAATACCATGACATTCATTTAAGATGATCATGTTCTCCTTATGAAACGGAAAGAGGAAACATTAGTGATGATCAATGTTTTAAAAGTCCACAAGGGTATTAACCCGTGCTGGGGAAAAGGTCGAGGGATTCGAACTGGATTTTAAATTAACAATTGAAATTGTGTTGAGTTATAATTTTATAATATGTAAATAGTAAATAATACGTAATCAATTTACTAGTCACATGCCAATCTAGTGAATATTGGACTGAAAAGAGGACTGCAGCATGTTATCCACTATCAGAAGGCTTGATCTAAATATTCACTCTATCAAGCAGTAACTGATGATACCAAAAGCAGAAAATATACCTCGTATAGATGAATACCTTTTGTTTCTTGAAATGCATCAAAAAAGGGCACAGTCCAAGAGTCAACCATTGCCTGAGAAGATAAAGAAGATTAAATGGTAAAACTAACAACATCCAGAATTGACGCTCTCTGTTGCTACAAACTGTCTTGAACAACAAATATAACAATCAAATAACTACAGTTTTGATAAAAGCAACCAATTACTTAAAAATTGTTCTTCACTATTATAGTAGCCACAGATATTACATCATTGGGCCATGAGAAAAGGTTGGTTGAGTACTTATGGGTATTATAGGATTATTGGTTTAAGGCTTCTAAAACGTAGATGTAGTTAGCTTCCTTCTCATTCTTCATGAGATTTTCTTTTACTTCTTCTAAATTACTCATTTGGCATCCATAACACTCTCATCTGCGCAGGCCAACAACAGTTGCAATTTGAAGTGTCAAGTCCTATACCTGAGAGCTTGCCCGAAATGAAAGACAGAGTAAAGAAGCTTTTGACGCAGCAGTTAAAGAATTATCTACAGAATCTCCAATGGACCTGATGGGCAGTTTTGTAACTCTGCCATCAGAATAGGTCACTTCTAAATCAGGAAACTTGACAGCAGAAATTGCAGGTATTAGAACTTTATTTGCCATTGCAATCTGCACAGGTATAAAATTTACCTTTCAATAAATCAAAATAACAAGCAAAGAAGCCATAACCTAGAAACATGTGATTTGGGATAGTATCTAACAAAGCACAAGTGATTGAATTGTCGAGGAGAACCCATCAAAAGAAAATGGCACAATTTCCAAAATCCAAACATAACAGCAGAACCGATACAATGATTACTTCATGAGATTTTCACTCGCAAGACATAAAAGTAAATCTTTTACCACTCATCCTATTCCTAGTAAATCAATTCTTAAGTAATATAAATGCACTAATTGAACACAAACTGATCAATGGGAAATTGGTGAAATACTAGGGATGCAATAAAAACAATCAGTGAGTACATACTATGCAATTTGCCTTACCTTACCGCCATGTTTCTTGAACTCGTTAATGTCAGCAAAGTAGCCTCTGTTCATCTCATCTGCACTGCCCTAAATCACAATGACACCACAATTAACTTCCTACTCACAATACTAATAACGACACAAAAGTATAATAAACAAAACTAACAAAGGAAAGAACTTTACAGCCTGGCACGCTCTTTCTCCATGGCTGCTTTGTTCCCAATCTGCGAATTCAGAGTATAAATAGGAAATTCCACCTTATATGTAAAATATCTTAAAAATATTAGAAACGTGAGAAAAATTACCTGATAAATGTCGAGGAAGCGTGAAGAGGTCAGTTGGGAGGAAGTGCAGTCCAAGAGCTTCCCTTGACGATTGCATGACAAAATCGAAGCAATACTCCTGCTACTATGTGCCATTCGATTTAATCTCAACATTTCTTCTAGTCTCCTGTTTGCTCGCAAACTCGCACTGCAATTAGAACCCTAAACGATTGACTCTTGGAGTGGCATTGCAAGAATTTTGTTTGTACATGAAACTGAGCGTTTGGGGCCTTTGGGCTTTTTCTATGTGGAGTTTTTTTGGCATCTACTGGGAGAAAAGGAAAAGGAGTGGAATATCACGATTGCTAAAAAGCCCAATACTGCCGTTACAGCTTACCATACACATGCAATATGAATAATAAATTTTAAAACAATTAAAATAATTTTTTTCTATAAGAAATTTATATATTTTTATAGCATAAGTTTCATACCAACATGTTGATTTAATTTGATCATGTTATTTTGTTTGATAAACATTTAGGATTGCTAATTGATTTTATCATGTGATTTGTTATATGGTTGCCAGATAATGCAAACAAGTAGGATTATGCTGTGATTACCCAGAATGATTTGTTTGTGAGGATCGCTTTTGCATCGTTTCATCTGTCTGTAGTTGTGATTTACGGTGCAAGAAAATGAATAGATACTGTATATTGTAAGTTGGTACTACCAATTATGTTTGCAAGCACGAAGATTCTTCTGTAGCACAAGAAGGGTGTAGGGGCTTTATGTGGACTGTGTTCAGTTGCTATATTTAACTTTGTTTTGGGTTTGCTGAGGTGACTTCTTTTATACCCACATGTTATACAGTTGCAGAAGCACTGCATTGACTCTGTCATTTGCTGTTGTTCTGGTACCTTACTTGACAGAAGAAGAAAGCTTGACGTAGACGAAATGTATATCATCTAAACTCCATTAATATGGTAGTGGCTAGTCGGTTGGGAAGTTATTACATGCCAACTGCTCCCAAACATCCCGACTTCTTCTTCACTGAGTCATGGCGGGCTTACTAAGGTTTGAACCACATCCATGTGCTGTTGCTTTGTTGTTGTTGTTTTCATTAACAAAGTTAATACATTCAATTCATAATGTTGTAAACATCGATTAGATTAGAGCAGATTCGTAGTTAAATATGACTGAAAGAATAATAATGAACAGACAGATTTTATATAAAAAAATTCTAAATTAAGGTAAAAATTACAAATAACAAAAAACATTTCATTATAAAATTTAAGTGTATAACCTCTCTCTATTTTATAAAGAAAAACACTAATTCTTACTAAATAAGAAAAATACTTTCTTTAACTTTCGTGAGAATTTAATAAAAGAAGAGATTTTCTTATATATTAGCTACCTTTTTTTTTATTTTGATGCAGTCGACAGCTGACACACAAGATATCGAATTAGCTTTTGCAGCTTTTTTTAGACATTCAGTTTGCAAGGTCTTATTGCATTGTTCATCGTTCAATATAAGAAAGTTTCAATGGTTGTTATTATTATTAAAAAAGAACATAATTTGAATTTAGTTAATAACTTTGAAACAATGTAGGAATGATTTTATTAATAGGAGGATAATTAAAAAAAAGAGAGAGAGAAAGGAGCTAAAGAATCAAAACTAGACCTAAAACTAGAGAAAAGGAAATCCCAGAGCAAAAGCATAGAAACAAAAGTGTTTCTGAGATTCAGAACTGTTTGTTGTACATGCTTTTTAATGGTGGCTCGTAATAGCTGGTGAGTTTATTACGTCACCTATCATTTGTAATGAAATGCACGGCTCATCTACTGGCACCTGCATTGCATTGGATAATCAAAGAAAAGGAATAAAATAGTTGCAGATGTAGTAAAAAACAAGAACGTTAATAGTTTCTTCTTAGATTCAGTCCTCTTTCACTAAAGTATTATTGTTTCAATTGGTTAGATGATCCTTACGTCAGCTTCTTCTTTTCAGTGTGTGGAGTGGACTTTTTAAATTCACATCACGCGAGTGCTGCAAAAGTTTATCGGCTCACGTAAATACGTGGATAAAATAAACAGGGGTTGAAAGGTGACTGCAGAAATAGTGATATTGGACTTTGTCAGAGAATCAGCGGCGGAGAGACTTTTGCGGCAATCTGTTCCCCTTTCAACCCTTTATCAAAAATCTGTTTTACGTCACATCCATGCGAGTGAACTACCATTCCGCCCTGCACTTTCCCCCTCTTACGCCTCTCCTCTTGTGTGTTATTTATAAAGTAACAGAAGGTAGGTGTTGGTACTTGGCACTGCTATATATCTTTTCTTGATTTATGTATGATGTTTGAATTGATGTCAATTTTTCCCAAAAAAAGGTTCAGATGTTCTGTTTCATTATTGTTTTGTTTCACAGTTAAAACGATGTTGTAACTAAAGGTCAGACCTGGAAAAAGTTCCTAAACCTTTTTAGCAAATTTTAACCTCTGTGATAATTATATAATCATGATTTCTTTTTTCAGTTGATAAAGGAGTTGTTGGCGTAGATGTGTTTTTGTTTCACTTACGAAATGTCCAGCTCCTAGAATCCAATAGAACTGTAGATTCTTGTAGGATTTGGCGAACCCTTTTGTCACCACTCCATCTTCCCCACAGTATAATGGCCTTCTCTTTGTGCTCAGAAAGTTCTGCAGTCCTTCCCACCTGAAAATAAGAAAAGACAAAGAAACTTCCAATTTTTGACACAAAAATTCAACCGTTGACAGCAAATCCAGGGAGAAAACAGTAACGAAATACACTTACTCGAGCTTTTCAACCCATGCCTCAGCCCCCTTTGTTGAGCAGATGACGTCAAGCTAACCAGAAAATGAAATGATGTGGTTAATTAAAGGTTTTCAAATTTGTATTTATTGAATATTGACTGTATTCTTTCAAGTGCACTTGACAGGATTGTTTCTTTTTTTTAAAATTCAAATACAGCTTTTTGATGAGGATACGAGTTAGTATTTCAGTTCTGATAAATGTCATATCTGGACAAATTAACAATGCTTCAAAAGAGATGGAAGGTTTCATGCAAGTGGGTGGTCCAGACATGGAGGGATTCCAACCCATACTTCATGGTCTTGGCTGTCCTATTAGTTCTATGACAATGAAATGATAATTGATAAAAGAGTACAATGGAGAAAAAATCGGTACCTGTCCATTATACACAGTCACATTCACCCCTTTGGCTAGGAGCTCATCAACCTGCAGCAGTGAACAAATTATTCACAAGATGAATTTAGAAATTCGTAAGAAGAAATCTACATTTAGCAAACCTTAGGTTTCTGGGATTTCTACTGCAAGATGCATTACCTCTTTAATTCTTGGCTTCATAAACTCCCCTGACATTGCATCAAAAACATCAGAAGACTGTTGTCCCCATCTGTTCACAAGAAACTCTAGTTCAATTTAGGTTTACTACTTTTTATCTATCAGGATATGAACTGGATCTAGATGGGATATGAGAAATGTTACATGACATTATCTGGGATAATCTTGAGCTTCTTTCTGATAATTCCATCCATTAAAGGATCTCCATTAACATCACCTGGAAGGGATCTCAGGTATGTAGAGTATTTTCTCATTGCAGTTCTTGGTGATGATTCTGCTGTTGTTGAAGCTGCGGCATCCATTACCGTGTCTAACAGAAAATTATAGAAATCCTACAAGTTCAACCCAATCATCTGTCAACAACTATATTCCATATTCTGACACGAAATATAGGAACTGTTTGACGAACTAGAACTGAAAATTCAAAGTTTGAGAAATAAAAAGGCATGCAAATTACCACATTATTACTATATGAGATAATGGCCTCTTCGAGTTCACCCCAAGTTTGTGTAGCATTGGCATAAAGACCATCTATAATTTGCTGTTTAATTTTCTGAGCTATACTGTGAAAAGTAAAATGGATTTCCTGTATGTTAGGAACTGAAAAGAAGATATGCCTTTTTAGGGTTAAATACACCAAGTTGGAGGAAGAAGAGAGGAAGGTAAACCTATTGGACTTGTCGAGACCATTATTGTCAAGCCTCGAGACATCTTTTAGGAGAGGACCCCATGAAAGCTGGAAATATTTAAGCATGATATCAATACAACCAATACCATACAGACGCAAACATAAAGAGCGAGACCACTTACAACAAAATCTTCCGATGAGATCCAGCTATTCCCAATTGCCACTCCTAGATTTGGAAAGTATGTTTCAGAAACTTGTTTTCAGGTGTTAAAGGAAATTGGCGTTAATATCAGAATGAATCTACAAGAAGATACCCCCAAGTTTAAGCTTCAATTTCCCTGCTTCAATGGCTTTAAGAGCTGACAATGCAAGAGTGACTGCATATTTCCCCCCATAAGACTCTCCTACAATATAAAGAGGACTTTCTTGTAGACTCTTATTTCTGTTGAATAACTTCTTCAGAAATGTAGTTAAATCAGTTGCTGCCTCTTCATCAGTTTTCACGTAGAGATCATTGCCTTCCACAAAGCTGTATCCTGTTCCAACTGGATTGTCCTACCATTTTGTTTTTTTTTCGCAGAAGTTTCATATCATCAGAGATCAGAGTAGAAGACTTCCATTAATGAGATTGTTTCAGAACAGATTCATCGTTCAGCTTTAATACCACAAACAGGAGATCAGCCACTTGCAGCCATGTCGAATTTCGATGCTTCAAATTTGAGTCCAGTGGCCCAATCTCTTCAAAATTTCCTATCCCAACACCTGATGATCCCTGCATTTTCCAGAAAAACAATAAGGCAAAGGAAGATTTCCTTCTTAAACGTATAATTTATCACTGCAGGAAACTAGTTTAAGGTTGATTCGAAACACGAGTTTAGTACTAACAGGTCCTCCCTGCAGCCAGAGAATGGTTGGCCATGGCTTGAAGGAATGATGAACTCTGTTAGGGCTCTTGTAAAGCCACCAAAACATGTGCGCTTCTGCCAATACAATCCGGCCAAGACAAAAATACGTGCCAGTAGAAGTAAGATTCAGGCAATCAAATTCTGCGTTCTAAAACATGAATATATGAGGGGAAACATTTATAAAACTAGCAAGTTATGAAACATTTGCTTACTGGGTCTGACTTGAACATATCCCCATTCTTCGGATCCATCTTTACTTCCACTTGACATGGCATTTGCTGGATGAAACAGAGAAACTGAGAAGAAAAGACAAAAAACGAAAAGGTAATGAAACTTTTCCATTTCCAAATCCTGTAAAGGGCCCGAGACGCTCTTTACAGCTTCAACTTATGATTGGCTCTAAACTGACTTTAGTTTCTTTGCGACAAAGAATTGATCAAAAAGTGAGATCTCCATCAAAGAACTTAAAGAGGTAATGGTTCAATTCCTAAGAGAAATGGAGAAGATTAGTTACTAAGAAGAAGCAAGTTTCCTTCTTTGCAATGTTCTTTATGGTCCTGCACGTTATGGCACGAAAAGGACTTAAATATAATATCTGGTAAAATCTATGGATAATAATCTTTTCCACTGGAAGATCGTGATCCCAAAGAGTATGAGAAGTAAACTTACTGATAACTGAAACTTCCTGTCAGTAACTTGTCTATTCCCTGCCAAAAATATACATGCTCTGGAGTATAGTTTATAAATGTTAATGGTTAGAAAAAAAGACGAATATTAATAATCAAGAAGGTTAATAATTTGTAATGTTTGATATAGTTGCTCAAATCAATAATAAGCTTTCAAACAGTGATTAAAAAACTGACTTTTAACTTTCTGGATCAATTTACGTTAATAACTCTTGTTGTTAAAAATCGAACAATTTATTAGTTAATTCGTCAATTTTTATAAATTAATAAGTTCTTATAAATTAAAATAAATCAATAATTAATTACTTAATACTAAATAATAAGAAAAATTTAAGACCATTATAATTCAATTAATCAATAATAAATGCTCGAAATGAAAATTATTTTAAAATTTCTCAACATTTAATTATTTTAATATTATATTTTAAAAGTGCAAAATTTTATAAGTAATGTAATGCATATTCTTTTTAGAAACTAAAATTTTTAAGTTTTGTCAATTTTAATTCATTCCATGATACACATTATTTTTACAATTTTGTTATCTATTTGATTATTAATTTTAAATAAATATTTATTATTTATTATTAAATATTAAATAAGAGATTAAAATAAAATTAACTTGTTTTTGATGTTTAACTGAAAATAATAAAAATGTAACTAATTTAGCATTTTAGTAAATAAATAGATTGTAAAAATGAATCAAAAATTAAAAATTACAACAACAACAAAAAAAAAAGTGAAACTAAATCATTTAATGTTATTGATTATTTTTTGATTTAATAATCATCCCATCTTAATTAAAAAACTAAATGCCTTCTAGGTTTTCCCTTAGATCCACTTCTGGAATGGATTAAGGAGACTGCCAACTCATAAACTTCTATTCTAAGAGAAACCACATGGTACTTCCCTATTTATACGTTATCGTGAACACTTTAGATTCATTGCATCTCAAAATGAATTTTTGCACGTGTTCTTATTGAATTTTTAAATATCTAACAAAAATTTGATATATGATTTAGTCTTTTAATGCAATAGATTTTTTTGCATGTTATAATGTATGGATTTAATTAGGCGTCCAGTTTCGTTCAGAACATTACTACCAAGCATGTGTTAATACTTAATAGTATAGTAACAAGTTCTCGGATTATGGGTCGGATGTATAGATCCACGGGTGTTTGATTAAAAAAATTAACAAACAAAAAAGGAATATACCCAAAAAAAAAACCTCCCAAAACCCCTAATTCCCCAGGCCCCAGTCCGACCGTATCAAGCTTCAACCAGCACGGTTTGTATGCCTGTATAATCACAGAGAAAGAATAGTATACACTCAATTCTTAAAGAAGTAGCAGCTGTAGTTGAAGAAGTTGAAGTTGAAGATGGAGGTGGAGGTGGAATCTCCAGTGAACAATGTGATGTGCCAATTCGCAGAGTTGGAGCTCTTTGTATCTTCCACAGTACACTGCTTCGCAACAGCTCCGACAAATCGTCAACATGCTTCTCAACAATGTATGACCTGCGGGCTTCGTTTACTTTTTCGTCTTAAGCCGCAAGGAAAAGCCAGACCCTGTTTGTTTCCTTTTCCATCATTGTTGTTGTTATATCGTCACCTTAGGCCAGAAGGTTGAACGTTAATTAATTGAATGTAGTGGGACAGAACGGTTTATAATATAATGTAATATAATTCAGTAAAAAGTTGTTTGTAAGAAATGAAAAGGTTTATAATATAATGTAGTGAAATATTGTTTGAAAAATAGATGAAATGAATGTAATGTATAACAAATGACTATTATATCCCTTATATTAAAATGGTTGTGGAAAGAAATTTAACGCTATAGTTTTAAAATAAAATTATGTTTAATTAAAAAGTCACTGTTTCTATTTTAAAATAATAAAAATTTTATTATTTTATTATTAATTATATAAATTTATTATTATTAATTATTTAATAAATTTTATTTTATTCTATGTAATTTATATTAAATTTATTTATTTTTATTTTTATTTATATAGAAATATATACAAACAATTAAAGATTATTTTTTATATTTTTCTATTTTCATTAATAAAAATTTTATTTTATTATTAATGATATACAATTTATTATTATTATTATAAAAATTTTATTATTAATTATTTAATAAATTTTATTTTATTCTATTTAATATATTTAATATAATATTATAATAAATGACTATTATACCCCTTATATTAAAATAGTTGTTAAAAGAGATTTAACGTTATGATTTTAAAATAGAAATCATGTCCAATTAAAAGTCACAATTTCTATTTTAAAATAATAATAAATTTATTATTTTATTATTAATTATATACAATTTATTATTAATTATATAAAATTATTATTATTAATTATTTAATATATTTTATTTTATTTTATTTTATTTTATTCTATGTGATTTATATTAAATTAATTTATTTATATTCTTATTTATATAGAAATATATACGAACAATTAAAAATTAATTTATATATATATATATTCTATTTTCATTAATAAAAATTTTATTTTATTATTAATTATATACAATTTATTATTATTATTATAATAAAAAATTTTATTATTAATTATTTAATAACATTTATTTATTAAATATTATTTTATTCTATTTAATATATTAATTATATTTAATATAATATTACGACTTGGTCACAATTAGTATTGCGAAAAATTATTGAGGGTATATTAGATATTATATATTTATTAGTTTACGTTCCATCCTAAACCTCCCGAATCGAAAGTTTCTTATTTTCACTGTTTAAGATAAAATGAAACGTAATATGAAACTTTTCGTTTACATCTTATTCTATTATATTATATTATAAAACTTCCTTCTAAACGATGGAAGTATGTTACGTTTCATCTCGTTCCATTATGAAACCCTCAACCAAACAGGCCCTTAGGGTCAATTGAGGGTTTTATAATGGAATGAGATGGAACATAACACAGTCCCATTGTTTGGAATAAAGTTTTATAATGGAATGAGTTAGAAGAGGAGGGTTTCATGTTACGTTCCGTTTCATTCCATCTTAAACAGTTAAAATAAGAAACAACCGATTCGGAGGGTTTACGATAGAACGTAAGATGATAAACATATACTACCTAATATACTCTCAATAATTTTTCATAATATCAATTATTTCTTACCCTACCCTAATAACAACCAACACAACACAATAATATTTTTATATAATTAACAATAAATTGTATATAATTAATAATAAGATAATAAAATTTTATTAATAAAAATAGAAAAAATATATTAAAACTTATTTTTAAATTATTTTTTACAGTGTCGTGACATGTTTTTGGTAAGTCACAAATATATTTCTATATAAATAAAAATATAAATAAATTTTTTAAAATATAAATCAAATAGAATAGAATAATATTTAATATAATAAATTTTATTAAATAATTAATAATAATTTTATATAATTAATAATAAATTGTATATAATTAATAATAAATTAATAATATTTTTATTAATAAAAATTATAAAATATATTAAAAATTATTGTTCAAGTCACAACTGTTACTTTAATTGTTTGTCACGGTTGTACAAACATGTCACAACCCGTGACATGTTTTTCGTAAGTTATAGTTTTTTGTTGAATGTTATATAAGGGTATAATATTTATTTATTATATATTACATTCTATTCTATTCATCTTCCGAACAACATTTCATTATATTATATTATGAACTTTTCTATATCTTCCAAACAACTTTTTATTATATTACATTTTATTTCATTATAAATCATTCTATTTCGCTTTATTTTATTTTATTCCATTCCATTAATTAACATCCAACTAAATAAGGAAATAAGGGGAGGAGGATCTGCCTGATGGAAACTGGGCTTTTAGTTTAAAAAGTAAGCTTTTAGTCCTGAAGTTTGGAAAAGATGCTTCTTTTCTTTTTGTGACGCGTTTGATTATTAGAAAATTCCCATCTCATGACGGTTTCTGCACTATGATATGTTCAGGAGGAAAAGTTACCGTATGCTTTCTACATCTCGGGTCAGTAGCTTGTTGTCCCGCTTGAAGTCTATTTGCAAAAGAACAAAGGTTAGTCTAACCTGTGAACAAAGGACTTTTCTTCATAGGACAATTTTAGTATTCAAACTTTTGATTGCTTAATAGTGCTCCAGTTTAATTGCTGATTGTTTTTTCACTTGCAGTCTCCGTGGAAATGGTACTTTCAATAGTTTATCAACCGCAAGCTGTCTTTCGAATCCGTCCTGTCAATCGGTGCTCAGCAACTATTGCTGGTACGTAAGATATTGGTTTGCTTATATTCTCCACATATATTGTACTAAACACGGGAAGTTATTCATATCGTTTGGTCCCCTGATGGTAAGCACCTTCTCAGTGGGAGTAAGGCTGGATAGATTATATGTTGGGACCCTGAGAAAGGAAAGCCATCAGGCAATCCGATTGTGGTAAGGTCGTAGTTAGGTTGCTTTATGTTCAACTCGTTCTTCACAATGCTCATTTTGACTTGTTCTTTAATCATGGAGAGCCAGAGTAGGGACCTCAGACGTATTAGTGAGCATGTTTGTCGTTCCTTAATTATGGCTACTTTCACCTTTTTCTTATGCTTGCAATCAATAGTTTATCTTTAAACTCTCTCAGTCACTAATGTTAGAATCTTCCTTTCTTTAGGGCCACAAGAAATGGATTACTGGAATTTCATGGGAGCCTCTACACTTAAATGCTCCATGCCGTCGATTTGAAATTGCTAGCAAAGATGGTGACGCTCGCTTATGAGACATTATGTTGAGAAAATGTGCTATTTGTCTTAGTGGCCACATACTTGCAATAACTTGTGTGAAATGGGCTGGAGATGGAATAATTTATACAGGGTATGCTTTGAAACCTGTGTTCACTTGATTTGTGAATAGAAGCTTGAATACTTGGTGATTGTTTATTCTTGTCAGTTGCTTGGGCCATACTAAAATCTATTTTAGGGTATGTTTGGATGTGGGTGGAGGGATAGAAGGAAATAGAATGGAATGGCCAAATGACTCAGGCCATTGTTTGGGAGTCTATTTTAAAACAGGATGGAATGGCAATTAATGGCTTTAGAAACCATCCTTTGTCATCCAAAATCTAATATTTTGTGACCTCCTAAATTAGAGGGTCAGGGATGGAATGACATAGCTTGCCTTCTAAATCCTAATTTAATGGAAAAAATACCCTCAAAAAATTAATGAAATTACAACCCCAGTCCAGCAAATACCTACGCGGCTACATGATAATACATCCATTGTGTTTCTCCTTCAACTGGCTTCTTCCATTGACGAACGTTTTCCTCCACAGCTACTAGGGTCATCTGTCTT
>JAOSBL010000211.1:3913598-3925640 GCA_027568915.1 Erythroxylum roraimae
TTGTAAATCGAAGGATGTGTGTTTTATCCTATGTTATGTGTTTGGGAAATTTTATTCATCAATGAATGTATGCTTGTCTGTTCATCAACGAATGTAAAGAGAATATTTTATTACAAGGGTAATTTTTGAAAGAAAAAAAATACAAGTCATTCCATTCAATTTATTTTTAGTATCACTTCCAAACAATAGTCAAAGGAGTCTCTCTCTTATTTTATTTAAACTTCCAAACAATGGAGTAGCCCATTTCATTCCACTTCACTCCATTCCGTTCCATTAATTGTCATTCTATTCCATTCCATCCTAAACTCCCAAACATATCCTTAAGTTTCGAGCTTTCTCAGGCAATTAAGTTTTCTGAAACATTTGTTCCCACGGTTGTTATTCAACCTTCAGCAATATGTACTACTCACATCTTTGATTCCTTCTTTTGCAGCTCTCAGGATTGCACGATCAAGATGTGGGAAACCGCCCAAGGCAAGCTGATTCGTGAATTGAAGGTGGAATAGTTTCTTTTTCTGTAATTTCCTGTAGCAGTATTGTTCGGATATATATTTCTCTCAGCTGGCGTATGGAGTTGTGCTGGGTTTTTTTTTCGTCAAAGAATAGAGCTCCTAATTAGATTGTCTGGCGTATTATTATCTTTTATGAATCAAAATTAAAATGCCAATGCTCACGCATGCTTAACTTTTTTCATCTACATACTTCACCACCTTATATTAGGTATGTGGTACTTGTAGGGTCACGGGCATTGGGTTAAGTCTCTTGCATTGAGTAGCAAATATGTTCTCCAAATTAGAGCTTTTGATCGAGTCCAGATTCTCTGTCCAATATTATGGTGTCTTATTATGTCCAATAAATTTCAGCCATTTATTTATGTGGGTCCCGCATGGAGTTCACGTGAGCTCCGCAAAATAAATGGCTGAGATTCCATGAGACAGAATAAGACAGAGTAATATTGGATAGAAGATCTGGACCCCTTTTGATCATACTGGAAAAATGAAAGTATGTAGTACTTGTAGGGTCACGGGCGTTGGGTTAAGTCTCGCCACATTTTGCCGAACAACACTGTTTCTTAATACTCTTCTTATGTGGGCTAGTTTCGTATCAGTGGACTGAAAATTTACAGGTTGCTTTGGAAAGGTACAACAAAATGAAAGGCAATTCACCTGAGAAATTAGTTCCAGGATCTGATGAAACAGAAGCTAAGTAGGAATCAAATGCCTTTACAATTTATGTCCTACCGGTAGGGACGGATCCAGAAATTTTTTTGAGTGGGGGCAAAATTTCACTGGAGGCAAAATAATTTTTTTAGTGAGGGCAAAATTTTAATGAGAACAAAATTTTAATTTTTTTATGAATTAAAATTTTAAAATAATAATTTTTTTAAGAAAATTTTTTTGGAGCCAGTGGGGCCAAGTGCCCCCACTGTGGCTCCGTCCCTGCCTACCGGAATAACAAGATGTAGCTCTCGCAATACACGCATCGCTGTTGTGGTGTACAAGAAAAGTAAGGGTAATATTGTTTTTTGTCATATAAACAACCGAACTCAAAATAATATTATAAAAATTAGGTAGAAGAGTTTTAAGGTTTAAAAGATTTAATCAAAATTAGTTTGTCATAAAATTGACTATAAATTAAATAAATTTAAAGAATTTAAAATATTATTGAAAGAAATTGTTATTACTTATCTAAGAATTTAAAGTTTAATTAAAAAATTGTTAAATAAAAAATATTTTATTTATAAAAATTTATTAATTTATTAAAATTAACTAATTAATAAATAAATAAATAACTTTTAATAATAAGAGTTATTAAAATAAATCAAGCTAAAAAGTTAAAAACTTAACTAAAATAAGAAACGGTTTAAAATTTTAAAATTAAATGGATAAAGTTAGTTGATTTTTTTAATTATTTAAGAAAAAACTCACACCCCCTATCATTATTCCCATAAAAACACGAGTAACATCGTCACTTCTTCGTCGTCATTGGGATCTGTGAAGTCAAGTTCTCAGGCTGTTTTCTTCTCTATCCCTCCACCTCCGGAGGCAGATCTGTTGCTCTGGAATTGTTGTGCTCCACTGTGCTTTTAAGATTCTAGCCATCCAATTTATTGTAACAGATGGCTGAGATTTATTCAGGTATGTTCCCCTACCCTTCAGCCTCCATAGTTGACTTAGCCTTTGTGAGTAGGAGACTTTTTTTTTGTGATTTCTTCAATCAATTTTGTAGTTATTCTTTGATCTGCGAGACAAATAATTTTCAATCCAGTTCAGCTAGTTGTCCTTAATGAGATGGTGTTTGACAATTGATTGTGTATGTTTATATTTAAAAAGAGTTAATTTTTTAATTTTACAATATTTTCATGAACTTATAATTTACCCTATTTACCAATGAAAAGTTCAAACTATTCTTCCAACTTTTCTTACAAACTTATGCAAAATTACCTTGATTAGAGTATGAGATAAATTATCACCTATTAGTGTTTAGTGATATCTTCAATTCATGGAAAGAATGAATGAAGAATTTATTCTATACCAAAAATGATACTCATGGTTATAGGTAAATTGATAGTTAGGTTTTCGTTAAGCATAATAAATGGTGAATCATTCAAATCAATTAGAAAGAATCATAGTGAAAAGCAATATAATGAGCCATTTTTTATTGATGTGGAAGTAGAACCTTTTGGTGATCTCTTAAAAAAAATAGATTTTATGAATATCCTAATTATAAGATAATAAGTTAGTTAGTAATAACAAAATAATTATTTGATAATAAATAATATTTGTTACTGTATTGTTGTAAGAAGGGGGTGTAATTTTTCAGATAAGTGAACGAAGATTTCGGATGAAAAGGTGAAATGTATTATACATTAATTGACAACTCAAAGCAAAAGGTTAAAGTTTGAGAACAAGAAATTTAAAATTCCTAAGTGTACAGATAATAAGCGTGAATCACACATTGAATTGATATTCATGTGGGTCATTTAGTTTGACCTTTCAATTTGATCATGTTAAAGCTTGCTTTATTCTTTTTGGTGAACATTTAGGATTGCTAATTGATTTTATAATGTGATTTGTTATATGGTTGCCAGATAATGCAAACATGAGGTTTATTTTAGGGATCACAATGGGTTGGCTTATAGGCCGGCTCTCGTTAATTTTTTTAAATAATTTTTAAAAAATAAAAATATAGAACATCGTAATTTTTTTTAATTAAGTTCAGGCTTGAGTTATTAAGGCCTAAGTCTATCTGAAATCTAACTATTTTAAGTAAAACGATATTATTTTGCTTAGAATAATTAAGTTTTGAGTCAGCCTACTAAAAACTTCTAAATATAGAGTCATAGGTTAAAAATTGATTACGTATAGAATGATTTGGTTGTGAGGATCGCTTTACATCTTTTCTGATTAATGGTGCAAGAAAACGCACAGATACCGTATATGTATAGTAAGTTGGTACTACCAACTATGTTTGCAAGCACAAAGAAGATGAATCATTAATGTTGTAGTACAAGAAGGGTGTAGGCGTTTTATTTGTGGACTGTGTTCAGTTGCTATATTTAACTTTGTTTTGGGTTCGCTGAGGTGACTTCTTTTGTACCCACATGTATTTATACAGTTGCACAAGGACTGCATTGACTCTGTCATTTGCTGTTGTTCTGGTACCTTATTTGACAGAAGAAGAAAGCTTGACGTAGACGAAATGTACATCATCCAAACTCCATTAATATGGTGCCGGCTAGTCGGTTGGGAAGTTATTACGTGCCAACTGCTTTCAAACATCCTGAGTTCTTCTTCACCAAGTCATGGCAGGCTTACTAAGGTTTGAACCACATCCGTGTGCTGTTGCTTTGTTGTTGTTGTTTTCATTAACAAAATTTATACATTCAGTTCACAAGATATCGAACTTAGCTTTGGCAGCTTTACTTAGACGTTCAGTTTGCAAGGTCTTATTGCATTGTTCATCGTTCAACATAAAAAAGTTTAAATGGTTATTATTATTAAATAAGAAGATTATTTGAATTTTGTTAATAACTTTGAATGGTTACAAAACAATGTAGGATTGATTTTATTATTAGGAGGATAATAGAAAAAAAAGAGAGAGAAAAAGGAGAAAAGAATCAAAACTAGACCTAAAACTAGAGAAAAATAATTAAACCCGAGAGTGAAGAATAGAAACAAAGTGTTTCTGGGACTCAGAACTGTTGTTTTAATGACGGCTTATAATTGCTGGTGATTTTGTTATGTCACGTATCATCTGTAATGAAGTCCACCGCTCATCTACTGGCACCTGCATTGCATTAAAGGAAAGGAATATAATATTTATAAGACAAGAAAAAAGTTAGATTCAGGACTCAGACTCACTCACTCACTTAGCTTCACGTATTAATAAATGCTTGCTTTCTTATAAAAATGATTTCACAGAAATAAAAGCACTGTTTCAATTGGGTGGGACCATTCTGGATTACCTACTCAGATTTCAGTGTGGGGAAATTAACATCACACGACTGCTACAAAAGTGTCTCTGCTGCTGATTCTCTGACAAAAGTCTCATATCACTATTTCTGCAATAACCATTCAACCCTTTATCCAAAATCTATTTTACGTCACATCCAGACATCAAGCGAGCAAACTACGATTCCGTGTTTTTGTTATTATGTTATTACTATATTTTATAATTATTTATTTATGTATTTTTTGTAAATCATATTTATTAAATAAATAAATACTTATAAAGTATGATAAAAATAAGATAATGTCTAAACTATAAAGCAGTGTTAAAAAAGGTACTTAAAAAGTTACTTGACCTTTTTAACATAGTTTCAATTATATAATCATTATTTCTTTTTTCAGTTATTGACGTTGATGTATATTTGTTTCACTTACAAAGTGTCCAGCTCCTAGAATCCAATAGAACTGTAGATTCTTGTAGGATTTGGTGAACCCTTTTGTCACCACTCCATCTTCACCAAAGTAAAATGGGCTTCTCTTTGTGATTAAAAAGTTCTTCAGTCCTTCCCACCTGAAAATAAAAAAAGAAAAAGAAATTTCCAATTTTTGACACAAAATTCAACTGTTTACAGCAAATCCAGGAAGAAAAAGAGTAACAAAATACACTTACTCGAGCCTTTCAACCCATGCCTCAGCCCCCTTTGTTGAGCAGATGACATCAAGCTAGCCAGAAAATCAATTGATGTGGTTAATTAAAGGTTTCAAAATTGCATTTATTATTTTTCAGAATAAACGATTGAATATTGAATGTATTCTGTCAAGTGCACTTGAAGGCCTCACTTGACAGGCTTGTACTCATTTTTTTATTCAAACTTGGTTCATAAATGTTTTATTTGGACAAATTAACAATGCCTCAAAAGTCAAAACGGATGGAAGGTTTCATGCAAGTGGGTGGGATCACACAAGTAGGGTTGGGTCGGTTGAGCTCAGGCCAGTTGTCATCCCTAAAGACAAGGAGGGCTTCCAACCCATACTTCATGGTCTTGTCTGTCCTGTTAATTCTATGACAAAGAAATGGTAATTGATAAAAGAGTTCATTGGAGAAAAAATAAGTACCTGTCCATTATACACAGTCACATTCACCCCTTCAGCTAGGAGCTCATCAACCTGCAGCAGTGAACAAATTATTTACAAGATGAATTTAGAAGTTCTTAAGAAGAAATCTAAATTGAGCAAACCATAGGTTTCTTGGATTTCTACTGCAAGATGCATTACCTCTTTAATTCTTGGCTTCATAAAGTCCCCTGACAATGCATCAAAAACATCAGAAGAGTGCTGTTCCCATCTGTTCGTTCACAAGAAACTCCCAGTTCAATTTAAGTTTACTATTCTTATCTATCAGGAGAACCAGATCTAGATGGGATATGAGAAATGTTACATGACATTAACTGGTATAATCTTGAGCTTCTTTCTGATAATTCCATTCATTAAAGGCTCTAGGGATCCCAGGTATGTAGAGTATTTTTCAATTGCAGTTCTTGGCGATGATTCTGCTGTTGATGAAGCTACGGCATCCATTCCCGCGTCTAACAGAAAATTATAGAAATCCTACAAGTTCAACCCAATCATCTGTCAACAACTATATTCCATATTCTGTCATGAAATATACGAATTGTTTGAGGAACTAGAACAGCAAATTCAAAGTTTGAGAAATAACATGTTACCACATTATTACTGTTTGCGGTAATGGCACCTTCGAGTTCAACCCAAGTTTGCGTAGCATTGGCATAAAGACCATCTCTTATTTGCTGCTTAATTTTCTGAGCTATACTGTGAAAAGTACAACGGATTTCCTGTATGTTAGGAACTGAAAAGAAGATATACCTTTATAAGTTAAATACACCTGGAAGAAGTGAGAAAGGTAAACCTATTGGACTTTTCGAGACCATTTTTGTCAAGCCTCGAGACATCTTTTAGAAGAGGACCCCATGAAAGCTGGAAATATATAAGCGTTATATCAATACAATCAAAGGCTCTGAAAAGCATGCTTTAGCACACAGAATTCAATGTTGAATTAGAGAAATTTTAGTAACTTATCAATGGAAAAGAAAACAGAGTCTTTCTATCAGAAGAAGATGAAATCTTTAATTTATCGTGTTTAGAGCTTTTCCCAGATAATAGTCTAATTTTGTGGTTTCTGTTGTGTAAATCTAAATGGTTGGGCACTGCCTTGTAATCCCTTTTTAATGCCTTTCATGGCTCCCAATGAATTCATTATTTTTATATAAAAAAATACAACCAATACTATATAGACGGAAACAAAAAGAGCGCGACCACTTACAACAAAATCTTCCGATGAGATCCAGCTATTCCCAATTGCCACTCCTAGATTTGGAAAGTATATTTCAGAAACTTGTTTTCATGTGTTAAAGGAAATTGGTGTTAATATCAGAATGAATCTACAAGACGATACCCCCAAGTTTAAGCTTCAATTTCCCTGCTTCAATGGCTTTAAGAGCTGACATTGCAAGAGTGACTGCATATTTCCCCCCATAAGACTCTGCTACAATATAAAGAGGACTTTCTTGCAGACTCTTATTTCTCTTGAATAACCTCTTCAGAAGTGTAATTAAATCAGCTGCTGCCTCTTCATCAGTTTTCACGTAGAGATCATTGTCTTCCACAAAGCTGTATCCTGTGCCAACCGGATTGTCCTACCAATTTTTTTTCACAGAAGTTTCATATCGTAAGAGATAAGTGTAGAAGACTTCCATTTATGAAATTGTTTCAGAACAGATTCATCATTCAGCTTTAATACCACAAACAAGAGATCAGCCACTTGCAGCCATGTCGAATTTCGAGGCTTCAAATTTGAGTCAAGTGGTCCAATCTCCTCAAAATTTCCCATCCCAACACCAGATGATCCCTGCATTTTTCAGAAAAATAATAACACAAAGGAAGATTTCCTTCTTAAACGTATAAATTACCACTGCAGGAATCTAGTTTAAGGTTGATTTGAAGCACGAGTTTAGTACTAACAGGTCCTCCCTGAAGCCAAAGAATGGTTGGCCATGGATTGAAGGAATGATGAACTCTGTTAGGGCTCTTGTAAAGCCACCAAAACATGTGCGCTTCTGCCAATACAATCCAGCCAAGAAAAAATAAATGCCAAAAGCAGTAGGATTCAGGCAATCAAATTCTGCGTTCTAAAACATGAACATAAGAAGAGAAACATTTATAAAACTACCAAGTTATGAAACATTCTGTTAGGGCTCTTGTAAAGCCACCAAAACATGTGCGCTTCTGCCCATACAATCCAGCCAAGAAAAAGACACATGCCAATTGATTTTCTGGTGTGTTGCTTTACAATTCCAACGTTGCGCATATAATATAAGATGGAATGTGATGGCATCCAAACTAAGTAAGATAAGGTTATCTAATGTAAGATGGGCTATTATCACCAATAGCAGTAAGACGCCGGCAAGCGTTCTAAAACATGAAAATAAGAAGAGAACCATTTATTAAACTACCAAGTTCGGAAACATTTTTCTTACTAGGTCTGACTTCAACATATCCCCATTCTTCTGATCCATCTTTACTCCCTCTTGACATGGCAGCTGCTCCATGGAACAGAGGAACTGAGAAGAAAAAACCAAAAACTAGAAGGCAATGAAACGTTTCCATTTCCAAATCCTGGAGAATATCGGAGAGTGGGAGACGCTCTTTACAGCTTCATTTACAGCTCTAAGCTGACTATAGTTTCTTTGCGAAAAAGAATTAACCAAAAAATTGAGATATCCAGCAAATAAGAGTAAGAAGAAGCAAGTTTTCTTCTTTGTTCATTGATGAGCGGTTTTCTTCTTTGTTCATTGATGAGCGGCCATTTTGTTTTTCTTTGGTTTACAATGTATTCTTTTTTTTAATAAAATAAAAATTTATTGGGGTGGCTAACATTTTTTATTTATAAATTAATATTTATTTAAATATATTTCAATTATTAAAATAAATTTTATTTAAATTTATGTATTTTAAAGATATTTTATATTTACCTATACTAATTAATAATCATTAAATTTAATTTATATTAAGTAAAATTAAACATTCATAATTTTATTAATAATTAATTTTAATTAATTAAATTTAATATTAATTATATTATTAAGAAATATTTTTCGAGATTTCAAAAATTATGGAACCATAAAAAGTGGATATTTTTCCTATTTTGTTTTTTAAAAATCTGATTTATTATCAACTAAATATAATTATTTAATTATTTAATATATTAATTATTAATAAGAATAATTCATTTAATTGGTCTTATATATTTAATTAACTAAAATTAATTACTAATATGAATTACGAATACTTTAATTTTACTTAATAAAATTTAATTTATAAATTAGATAAGTTTAATTTAATAATTGATAATAAATATAATTATATTTAAAATATATAAATTGCAAATAAAATTTGATTTAATAATTTAAATGTATTTAAAATATAAATTAATTTATAAATAAAATTTTAATTTCAAAATTATTTATTTTATAAAATAAAATAATTTTATTAATAATTTGTTTATAAATATTATATAAGAGATCAAAATAAATTTATTTAACTAAAAATAATTTACTTTGAGTTTTTAATATATAATTATTATCCGTAATCAAAATATAAGTACAATAATGTTAAAGTAAATTAATATATAATTATTATCCGTAATCAAAATATAAGTACAATAATGTTAATAATCATGCAAGTTTTTGCTTTTATTTGAAAAAAAATTAAAAGCATAACATAAAAATTAAAATTTTAAATTTAAATATTCGAAACGGGTCAGAAAGGTATAAATGAAACTAAATGAAATCTAATTTTTTTAGACAAACCTTGAGAGATGATTAATAAAGGAATATAACATTTGCCATTAATGATTATTAACTTGAAATTACTGAGATGGAAGCCTCCAATTCTAACTACTTGGACATAATTATACACGTAGTTGGATAACGTCTTTCCAATTAGAACTTGAATAATTGAGAGGAACAAAATTGAAACTGAAAGCAGTTCTTATTACTAGGCCACGTAACTAGGCGACCGCCCAGCCGTCGACAAACTAGGCCACGAAAATAAATTTTGAAATGAAATATAAAAAGAGTAGCATTCACAATTCCACAATTATATGTATGGTGATTAACAGGCGTGGAACACAAGATAAGCTTCAATCAAAGGGAGGGAGTTTTAAAGAGAGTGCAGAAGACAAGAAGCCCATCCTTTAAGTGCTTGGAAGAGACGGGCACGGGGGGCTGTGCCCGATTCCCAGTCCGTGCTTCCATGCTGGAGCACAGCCATCACAATCCTCCACCTACGGAGCTACTCTTCGTTACAGGCATCTTCTACGATCCCAATTTTTTTTTCTGTTATCCACTTTTTATGGTAATATAATTTTTGAAAACTCGATTTAATAATATAATTAATATTAAATTTAATTAATTAAAATTAATTAATGATAAAATTATGAATGTTTAATTTACTTAATATAAATTAAATTTAATGATTATTAATTACTTTAGCTAAATCTAAAATATCTTTAAAATATATAAATTTAAATAAAATTTATTTTAATAATTAAAAATATTAAAATAAATTTCAATATTTATTATCGAATTAGTGAGGTAACAAAATATGGGATTTAATAGATATAACAAAAGAAAGAAGAAAATTGAACTATACAAGATTCCTTTAAACACTAAAATGAAAACTGATAGCTTCGTTGCAGTGGCTTCCTGCGGCTGGTCTGCAGATAATAGGTTTCTTTTAAGTGGAAGCAAGGACTACCTTGAAGGCTTGGGACAAAAGGACCTAGAAGTTGTATAAACGTGTAATTGTAATTATGTTTAAATTGACAAAATTAATTAATTACCCTATGGGATTGGGGGGAGTTGGAACATCGTTGTCGGTGTCAAGTCGTTTTCTTCAACGAGTTTTCCAATTCCAAGGCTTTCTGCCATAGGACCTGCGAAATCTTACGAGAACAATAACCAAATAACAAAAAAAAAAAAACTATATACAGAGCAGTATGTACAACTTGTTACACATCTCTTCTGTTCTTTGAGTTGATTCGAGTAGCATGTTAAGCTTGGTGGGAAATGAGGCATGCAAGGCCGGTGTCGGGGGTTCACCTAAGAAATAGGAAGACCACTTTGATGTGAGGCAAAAGTGACACGGCATTGACCAATAACCATTTCTGCACAGGCAAGAAGATATTTTAAAAGTAATCAAGTGGTCCTGTCCTACTCCTACCAGGATCAATTTCTTGGAGAGGAACCACCAATTTGATTATTTCAAATTTGGTATCGTTACAATGAAAAGATATTTACCTTCTGGAAACAACTGTACTTAATTGATTTAGGGGATCATTCATAAAATCTTACCTTTAATTTGAAGTTAAATTATGAATCTCAAAGACTCTCACTTTGTTTCCTCAATACATTTTTGTTTGATGTAAAACAGTGATACATCATTTAATAATTAATAAAATGTATTAACTATATTACATAAGCTCATATATAAAGTCATAATCTTATAAATTCATAGCAATTACTTAGATACTGTTGTTCAACCTCCTCAGTATAACTATTATATAATTAAAAAACTTCACTTATTTCATCTATTCTATTATACTAACAAGAAAATGAAAACAAAAAGTTTCAATTTCTATCATAATTTAAAAAGTTATTATTCTAAATAATCTGATAATGTTTCCATATCCACGAACAAATATCGCTTTTCTTGCTTTATATTTCTAACAAGGAGAAAAATTCAAAGCTCTTTATAGTTTTTTTTTTCCATGCCATGTGTTCAAAGTCTGTATCAAGATATTTGGTTTACTGGAATCCTTAATCTATTTATGATATATTCTTGCCTCGGTGATATATTATTCCTTATTTAGTTGAAGAAAATATTCAGAATATATAATCTAAGGGTTTACTTATTTATTGAGCTTAAAAAATAAGTAAACTCATCCCTCTTCTATCTTTATCTATTCTAAGCGAGTTTGAAATAAAAATAAGGATATGTTGAACAAAAATATCCTTAAGGAATTCACATAATTATTTAGAGGTCGTTTGGTTCTACTTCTATTTTTCTGTTGTAATTTTCAGTTTTCGTTTTCGTTTTTAATTTTTTATTTTTGTTTTTTAATAAAAATAAAAATCTGTTTAGTTGTTAATATTAATATAGTTATATTTTTATCAGTGATAATAATTACATATTAGATAAAACTTAAAAATAAATTATTTTTAAATAAATAAATTTATTTAATCTCTTATATAATATTTATTATAAAATTATTAATAAAATTATGTTATTTTAATAAAATAAATAATTTATAAGTTAATATTTATTTGAAATATATTTTAATTATTAAATCAAATCTTATTTGAATATTTATATATTTTAAATTTAATTGTATTCATTAATAATTATTAAAATTTAATTACATATAATTTAATTATAAACTTAAATAAAATAAAATTATTCATAATTTTTATTGATAAATAATTTTAATTTATTAAATATATAATCTTAAATT
>JAOSBL010000211.1:3929806-3953949 GCA_027568915.1 Erythroxylum roraimae
AAACTTAAATAAAATAAAATTATTCATAATTTTTATTGATAAATAATTTTAATTTATTAAATATATAATCTTAAATTAAATTATTTATAATTTTATTAATAATTAAATAATATATACTTAAATGACAGTAAGTCAGATTATGAAAAAACTCAAATAGGAAGCAAAAATTATTTTTTATAATTTTCATAATTTTTGAAAATTAGAAGAAATCAAAACTAAAAACAGAAATTAAAAACTCAAACAAACAGGTTTTTTTTTCTAAAACAAACACTCTCTTAGCTATACTACTACTACTAATAATAATAATATAGTTAGTAAGGATTGATTGATATTTTGTTTTTTTAATTATTTTTATGTCATTCTAAATTTATGTTTTTAAACTAAACATTAACAAATTTTTAAAAATAAAATAAGCTAAATAACACATATTCTATTATATTCTTTATCTGATGTATTCCTAAGAATCACTATTTCATTCACTATGTATTCTTGCAGGTGAACCAAAAGCAATGATAAAATAGAAGTTTTCGAGTTGGCAATCTCCTTATGTAAGAAGTGGATGTAAGGGAAAAACCATTTAGTTTTTGAATTAAGATGGCATGATTTTCAAATAAAAAAAATCAATAATATTAAATGATTTAATTTCACTATTTTTTATGTTGTAATTTTTAATTTTTGATTCATTTTTACAATATTTATTTAATAAATCATAAATTTGTTATATTTTTATCATTTTTCAATAAAACATGAAAAACAAGTTAATTTTATTTTAACATCTTATTTAATATTTATTAAAAATAATAATCAAATATATAAATTTTGTAAAAATAATCTTTATCTATTAAAATTGAAAAACAGATAACATTTATTATGATTAATTGAATTATAATGGGCATAGGTTTTTCTTATTATTTATTATTGAATAATTAATTAATATTTATCTAATAAATAATGAAATCGGTTTGAGATAGAATAGAAAACATGATTTTATTAATTATAAGAACATGATGAAACTGAAAATAAAAATTCAATTTAACAAGATCTTTTGATAAATCGAAAAATAAAATTAGAAATCTTGTTAGGAACCTGACGCTTCTGCCCGCAGATTTTGATGTCCGTCTACCTAACCCATTAATAGGGCCTGTCGATTACAGAATACCTGTCCTTGTTTAAATCATGCTCTTGAGAGCCCACATGGACATGGTACTTCCGTATGTACATGTTATCGTGGATACTTCAGATACCCAAAAAACCTCCCAAAACCCCTAATTCCCCCAATTCCCCGTCTCACCGTATCAAGCTTCAACCAGCACCGTTTATATGCCTATATAATCACAGAGAAATACACTTAATTCTTAAAGAAGTAGCAGCGGTAGTTGAAGATGGAGGTAGAATCTCCAGTGAACAATGTGATGTGCCAATTCGCAGACCGTGAGGGGACGCCTCTTGGAGCTCCTTTGTATCTTCCACAGAACACTGCTCCGCAACAGCTCCAACAAATCGTCAACAAGCTTCTCAACAATGTATGACTTGCGGGTTTCGTTTACTTTTTCGTCTTAAGCCGCAAAGAAAACCTAGACCCTGTTTGTTTGCTTTTCCTTCATTGTTGTTGTTATATCGTTTCCTTATACTTCTGGAGCGATTTGCTTGGTGGGAACTGGGTTTTTAGTTTAAGAAGTAAGCTTTTAGTCCTGAAGTTTGGAAAAGATGCTTCTTTTCTTTTTATGACGCCTTTGATTGTTAGAAAATTCCCAGCTCATGACGGTTTCTGCACTATGATATGGTCAGGAGGAAAAGTTACCGTACGCTTTCTACATCTCGGATCAGGAGCTTGTTGTACCGCTTGAAGTCTATTTGCAAAAGAACAAAGGTTAGTCTATCCCGTGTACAAATGACTTTTCTTCATAGGACAATTTTACTATTCAAACTTTTGATTGCTTACTACTGCTCCAGTTTAAATGCTGATTGTTTTTTCATTTCCAGTCTCTGTGGAAAAGGTACTTTCAATAGTTTATCAACCGCAAGCTGTCTTTCGAATCCGTCCTGTCAATCGGTGCTCAGCAACTATTGCTGGTAAGATATTGATTTGCTTATATTCTCCACATATATTGTGCTAAACACGGGAAGTTATTCATATCCTTGTTTCTGTGCGGTAGTCCTTGAAATTCGAAATGTGGAGATTCTAGCTTATATCTTCTCTGCCTAGTTTTGGTACGAGTGACAGGCCCTCTAACATAGTGGCATTAGTTGTGGAAATTCGTTTTGTTCATTTTCTTTTGTCTAAAAATGATTCATTTCTTTCATTTTGCCTTAGTTGTATAGCAATTTCATATTAATGCGTTTAAGTTCTCTAACAAAATTATCACCATGCAGTTTTTATCATTTAAACTTTTCCTTAAATGGTTTTTTTTGAGTGATTATGCAGGTCATGCAGAAGCTGTATTGTCAGTTGCGTTTAGTCCTGATGGGCGTCATTTGGCGAGCGGTTCTGGGGACACCACTGTTCGTCTATGGGATCTTAATACACAGACCCCAATGTTTACATGTACAGGTTCAACCGTCCTTCTGATCATATATAACTTCGATCTTATTGTTCGAATCAATATTTATATTTTTATGTTTGATTCCGTGTTTGAAGTGCTCATTGTAGGTGCTCCTAGAAAAGAGAATGTGTATAATAATCTTTTCATACTTCACTGTTTGGTGCTAATGTATGTTTCTTAGTGTACACATGTTGTGTTATGTCAATAACTGCATGTTATACGGTCAATCCTTGTATCTTCGCCTTCTCGTAATAATTCTCTTTGATGCAGGACACAAGAATTGGGTTCTTTGTATTGCATGGTCCCCTGATGGTAAGCACCTTGTCAGTGGGAGTAAGGCTGGAGAGATTATATGTTGGGACCCTGAGATAGGGAAGCCATCAGGCAATCCGTTTGTGGTAAAGTCATACTTAGGTTGCTTTATGTTCAACTCATTCTTCGTTATAAGCTCATTTTGACTTGTTCTTTAATTATGGATAGCTACAGTAGGGACCTCATATGTTATTAGTGAGCATGTTTCTTGTTGTTTAATTATGGCTACTTTCACCTTTTTCTTACTCTTGCAATCAATATTATATGTTTAAACTTTCTCGTCACTAATATTAGGATCTTCCTTTCTTTAGGGCCACAAGAAATGGATTACTGGAATTTCATGGGAGCCACTACACTTAAATGCTCCATGCCGTCGATTTGTAACTGCTAGCAAAGATGGCGATGCTCGCATATGGGACATTACGTTGAGGAAATGTGTTATTTGTCTTAGCGGCCACACACTTGCAATAACTTGTGTGAAATGGGGTGGAGATGGAATAATTTATACAGGGTACGGTTTGAAACCAGTGTTCACTGCTCATACTTTGGTTGGCTGATGTTGCATCCGAATATTGATTTGTGGATAGAAGCTTGAATACTTAGTGATTGTTTATTCTTGTCAGTTGCTTGGGCCATACTAAAATCTGTTTTTAAGTTTTGAGCTTTCTCAGACAATTAAGGTTTCTGAAACATTTGTTCCCATCGTTGTTATTCAACCTTCAGCAATATGTACTGCTAGCATCTTTGATTCCTTCTTATGCAGCTCTCAGGATTGCACAATCAAAATGTGGGAAACATCACAAGGCAAGCTGATTCGTGAATTGAAGGTGGAATATATATATTTTTTCCTGTAATTTCCTGTCTTCATGAAAGAGCCCCTTAAATTGTTTATTTAGCAGTATTGTTGATATATATTTCTCTCAGCTGTCATAGGGAGTTGTGCTGGTTTATTTTTTTGTCAAAGAATAGAGCTCGTAATTAGATTGTCTGTTGTATTATTATCTTTTATGAATCAAAATTAAAATTCAAATGCTCACGTATGCTTAACTGTTTTCATCTACATACTGCACTACCTCATCTTAAGTATGTGGTACTTGTAGGGTCACGGGCATTGGGTTAACTCTCTTGCATTGAGTACAGAATATGTTCTCCGAACAGGGGCTTTTGATCATACTGGGAAAATGTATTCTTCTCCTGAGGAAATGAAGAAGGTATTCATTCTTATTTGCAATTGAAGCTGGCAGTCTGTTTTTCCATTCTCATGGTTGTAGGCATTTATAATCAAATCACAAGTAAGTTTCATGCCCTTTTTCAAGAAAATTCCCTCGAGTCCACAAAGGTCGACTTGATGCTTAACATCTCCTTTAGTTCCATTGATAAACAGGTCTTGGACATCTTGCAATATTTTTGCTTCACCTATCAAAAATTGAAAACATTTTTGCAATTGAAAACGTTTTTGCTTATGTCATGCTTCATATTATTCTGGAAGAAGGTCCACTTATTTTACATTATGTCGCTGAGATGCCTAGTGTATCTTGCTGTTTGCTACATTTTGCTTAACAACACCGTTTCTTAATATTCTTCTTATATGGGCTAGTTTCGTATCACTGGACTGAAAATTTACAGGTTGCTTTGGAAAGGTACAACAAAATGAAAGGCAATTCACCTGAGAGATTAGTTTCAGGATCTGATGATTTTACCATGTTCCTTTGGGAACCTGCTGTCAGTAAACATCCCAAAACTCGAATGACAGGTCATCAACAGGTATCACTTCTGTGATTTTTTACCTGTTCTTAGATGATTATTGTGCTGGACATGAAAGTTGAAAACTATACTAATATCTTTTTGGTGACACTTTCCATTATTATTATCCTGATAGTCAGCAAATTATTCTCTTTTTGATACCTCATTTTATGGGGCTTACATTGTGGCAGCTTGTGGTCTATGAACACTTAGGAATTTTCTGGTTTTCATCTGTTATGGATCCTTAGAGAATTGATATTTTCCTCATGAGACAATTCCCATCGACAATATTCCTTAGCCTCATTTTAACATCCACACGACCTGTAGATATATCAATTTATTCATATATCCAAGTTGTAGTAATGGTTGTGTCGTTGTGATTATAGCTTGTGAATCATGTATACTTTTCCCCTGATGGCCAATGGCTGGCTAGCGCATCATTTGACAAGTCGGTCAAATTATGGAATGGAGTTACTGGGAAATTTGTTGCTGCTTTTCGAGGCCATGTTGGACCTGTTTACCAGATCAGGTCCCTACTTATTTCCATGGTTTTTGTGTTCTCTTTACCTTTAATGTAAACTGACAGCTTCGTTACAATGGCTCCCTGCAGCTGGTCTGCAGATAGTAGGCTTCTTTTAAGTGGAAGCAAGGACTCTACTTTGAAGGTTTGGGACATAAGGACCCAGAAGTTGAAACAAGATCTTCCAGGCCATGCAGATGAGGTGCTTCTATATAGCTCCAAGCAAAGCGTTTTACATGGTTTTTATTGATTGATGTTAATAGTTTCTTAATAGTTCTTATGGCTTTGTCACTAGGTATATGCTGTTGATTGGAGCCCAGACGGTGAGAAGGTAGCCTCTGGTGGTAAGGATAGGGTGTTGAAATTGTGGATGGGCTAGCCTAGTATAGCATACCTAAACTTGGACATCTGGAAATGACTGAAATAGTTTAGGATGTGGTAACCTTGGAGTTCACGTTGTCAAAAACCGGTTGTGGTATCTTAAGACACGAAGTGGCTGGCTCGCACGATTGGTCCTCAAGCTTTGAAAGTGTATGCCATGTTTCTACAGGTTATAGTGTGTAAGAAGACCTATGATTTTATTCAGCGCCTTAAAGATTCACAAGTATTATATTGTCTCCCGTGGGATCGTATGTAATTCTTTATACTAACCTTTATCTTTTGGGTAAGCACCGAATAAATTTCGGGTGCACATCATATTTTCTATCATAATACAGTATATGCAAAGAAGCATTTTTTGACTCTGAAAGACAGTTCCTTCTTTCTTTACATTCATCAGGAATTCGTTTAAAAGGAAAATAATTCAAATTAGTCCTTTAATTTTGACATTAGTCTCCAAATTTTATTTTCATTAAATTAATCTCAAATTTTTAAATTTTTTCTTCTCATTTAATGGACAATTTATTTGAATTGCAACGTTTTCCATGAAAAATTACAAATATAAAACAAGGCTGATGCAAATGATCGACTTTGTTTGGTAAATAATTGATTAGCTAGTTTTTGGTAGATTGAGAAGTATTTGACTATTTGACCATGACAAATTTTTGATAATCATGTTTAGTAATCAACTAATTGAGTTAAAGGATTTAACTCAATCCATTGTTTATTGAAAATGCTCTTAGGAGGAGCGTTTTACTCAAATTAAAGGAGGAAAAGACAATTATGCCCAAAAATTATTATAAATGACTCAAGCTGTTATTTTTTATTATTGCTTTCCCTTTACCAAACACTAGTACCTTAATCTTCACT
Organism: Erythroxylum roraimae; assembly: GCA_027568915.1. Lineage (NCBI taxonomy): Eukaryota > Viridiplantae > Streptophyta > Magnoliopsida > Malpighiales > Erythroxylaceae > Erythroxylum > Erythroxylum roraimae. The sequence goes on from JAOSBL010000211.1 coordinate 3,936,173, forward strand.
AATACAGGGCTAAGAAAGAGGAGAGGGGGGGAGAAAGAGAGAGATGGAACTTTGTTCAAATTCTTGCAATTATTATTATTTAGAGTATAAGCTTAAATTTTGTAAAATTAAATATTTAAAACTTAAATTTTTATAAAAACATTTAAAAAATGCTAAAATATGATATTTATTTCTTTATAAATTTTTTATTCTTTTAAATCATGCACTTATAAATTATTATATACATAAATAATTAATATTAAATATTCAAATACTTTTAGATAAATGCTATCTATTTATTGGTTAAATCAGCTGTACGCACGATTGCCAATCGGGCCTACGAAAGATTATTGGTCAACTACTCAGAAAAAACAACAGAAGCTAAGTACGAATGCCTGTACAGTTTAGAATAATAAGACGTAGTTCTGACAAATGACAATACACCACGCTTCGCTGTCGTGGTGTGCATTGTGCAAGTAAGGAAAGTATGGGTAATATTGTATTTTTGTCATGAAAACGATCAAAGTCAGTCAGTGTCCTAGGTTGTCAAAAGAAACAAACACCTCCTGTCATTATTCCCATAAAAACACGAGTAACGTCCTCACTTCTTCGTCGGCATTGCTATCTGTGAAGTCAGGTTCTCCGGCTGTTTTCCTCTCTATCCCTCTGCCCTCCCTAGTTGACGTAGGCTCTGTGAGTACGAGACACTTGAAATTTTTTATCTTCTATTATCAATTTACCATTAATGAATTTTGAAATTTAATTTTTCACATTAAATTTAATTTTTCACATTAAATATATAAACTTTCTAATTTCACATTAATGAATTTTGAAATTTAATTTTTCAAAAGAAAATGTTGGAAGCTCTAAACATCAACAATACTAAATAATATCAATTTTGTAAATCAACTTAAAGCTCTAAACATAATTTTATCCTTGTAAATCAATAATATTCTATACTAAATTCCTTATCAACTGAATAAGTAGTTCTTCTTAAAGAAGTCATCATCACATCCATCATCTTAATCATATAAGAAAGGTTACAAGTAAATACATAGTTGTAGCCTAATTTCAATGCCAAATAACTTCCATTTAACCAACTCTAAAATATCACAAGTAATAACATTATTTTTTATGAAGGATACAAGGCAATGTGAAATTATTGTAAACTAAGCCCAGTATCAAGCAACTTCCACTTATCTAAGTCCGAAATGGAATAACTAATAATAGAGTTTATTACAAGTTTAACTAGAGTTTAATTTGAGAATTAGATTCAAATAATAATGGATCTTCATCAAGTGTCTGACTTCATTATTTGGATATTTTCTGCTTATATATTATTTATATATGACAATAATAATGATTATTTAGTGTTTATATACTTTCAATATCATAATATAACACAGTTCAATACATAGTATTCAACTAAGTCATTCGACTTGTTGAAGTATAGTCTATATCTACCAACCTCTACTCCTGTCTTACACTCATTCTGTCTTTTCTGTTTCCTCTGACCATTGTTTGAATACCTTTTTAATCTTCAAAATTCTCTTATCTAATCGTTTCATGTGCATATGTAATACTTGTTTGGTCGAATGTATCTTTCCTTACTATAACATTTATCAATATATTCATTTAGACTTAATCTTCGACCCCAAGGTCTAACTATTGAAAGTCTCACTCATGATATAATCCACACAATCATATTTAGTATAGATACCAAAATATGCTTTGCACCATATCTCCTTAGGATAATGCAATAAAACTTCAACATCAGCATGGTTTCAATTTATTTAGCACATGCAATTGATCATTGAAATCATGCACAAAAATTACCTTGGTCATCCTCTAAAATTGAAACTTTAGATGATCTTTATTTCATCTTTATCTTCAATTAGTATCAATGTGTTTAGACATTCTATGCTTAATATTCAATAGCAATTCTTTAATCATATTAAGAAGATCCAAAATAAAAATATAAACCAATAAGAATAAATAGCAAGTTTACATAGACAAACATATATATAATTAACAATACGAGACCCTACCTTTTGCGTGCAGATATGAATGTCAAGTTATTATCATCTCCTTATAGATCTAAAACTAGCAGATTTGGAAACTATTTCTTTCTCCAAGCTGTAGATATTCAATGTATCAAATCATTCAAACAGTAACTTACATCAATCTCATTTCAATACACTCAGATATACTTAAAGAATTTTTTTTGATATTATAAAAATCATCTTCGTGTAAAAAATATGAATATAATCATCTTCGTGTCAAAAATGAATATAATTAGATGTTAATAAAGGACAATAGTATGATCCCACAACATCTTAGTGTAGCGTTTTCAAAAACGCTTTCTTGGTTTAAAGACATAATACACATGAAATGTAGTTTCATCATTTATTTCATCCAATGCTTTAATAAAATAGAAAGATAATTCAAAGGAATTTACATTTCCTCAATAACATCAAACATAAGCTTTGTGATGAAAGTTTTAGCAAAAGAGAGCTTAAGCATTCATTAAAAACATAACATCCTTTTATAAAACTATGAATACTTATGAGGCATAAAAACTAATCACAATTTGTGAATACACTTTTGAGTTCTTATACACTTTTGACTTCATCATAAGCAAACTCACATGATTTTACGCAAATCTGGAGAACTTCCCTTGTGCGTTATGATGAATAATGCACATCTTTTTCTAGGCATATTACACGAAAATATTCAAGTAATTTTAGATAGACTTTTATCACCGAAATACTTCTTTATCATCAATTCATACAGTTCTTTGCATATTTTAAGTTTATGAAACACTACGAAAAAATCAAAGGGACAACTGAAATTTCTCTTTTCAATACCTTCATTCCAAATTTACCATAGAATTTTGATATATTAATTTGTTATTATCATTTCATAAAATATGTCTATCAATTACTTTAAGGCAAAAAACAAATTGAAACGGACGTGTATTACTCTTATAAACGAAATGTGAAAATAGTTACAAGCCTCGAGTGTTATGTAGTTATGATAGTATACGCAATTAATGAGGAAAAAAAAGGGGAACGTATTTCAAAGTTTGGTAGCTTAGAAAGATTAGTCATTAATTATAGCTTGGATACCACTTCATCATGTCATATATGATTTGATTGGAATGAAACTCAATTGTTTTCTAACAAAAAGATACATCTTAGACCACCCACGAAGACAACCAGTAAATTAACTTTGAGATCACATATACTTAGGGCAACATAAATATTTTCTTTTTGAATATTTAATCGAAGCTTAAAGCGTAAAGAGAAGGAAAGGAATGTTAAACACTTACTCCATAACACACAAAAGAAAAGAAATAGTGAATCCTTATTCTGTATATTTATAAAACGAAGGAACAAAAGAGAAAAACTGTAGCTATTAGCACCACAACACAAGAGTACCAGAAGTAAACTTGGATTCGTTAATTGATACCACTCTTTTGAGACTGGAAAGCTATAGATAAAACTCAGTTAATTACCCTCTACAGGCTTATCGGTCACCCTAACACTCTTTCTATCTCTTTTATTTTGTTCAGTGAAGCCTGTCCTGCTGCTTTTGACAAATGTAGCGCTTGTGTATCTAGAACAGCAAATGTGTGGTCCTGTCTCTTGTTGTTTTTCCCTTTCCTTTACTAATTTTTGTCCATTACAGGCTCAAAACTGAGTCCACATAGTTTTGGTTAGGGATTGTTATCAATTCACTTACAATTTTATTAGACTAATTTACGATAGTCAATTTAAAAGTTCGTTAGTTAAAGTTAAAAATTCGTTAATCTTTTTAAAAATTCGTTGTCAAATTTAAAGTCAATCAACTTATACTTTTAAAACAGCAAGGGAACAAATTTGTAAAATCTTTTCCATTCTCTTCTCCTTCTATATATCTAATTAAGCTATTAATTTCCACCTTTTAATAGATTATCAATTAATTAACCTACCTACTTACAATACATTGCCGACCTTTGTGTACCTTAACAATAAAAACAAAGCAAGAAGAAAAATAATTGAGGAAACTCCAAACTCAATATGTGTATATATATATATATATATATAATATAATAAATTAAGTTACACATCATATCTCTCTTCTAACCCAGCGGTCCAATAGCCACTTGAACCAAACATGCTAAGCAATCCTAACCGTTACTTACATAGACCCCTTTTAGATATAAATATAACCTTGTCCTCTTGTAAGCTGCTTTATGTTGTTGATGAAACTTGTGTTTCTCCTTCGTTGTTCCCCCAACCCCCATTTCCTCTCTCCTTCTCTATCTCACCTACTCGATAAGGATCGAAGAAGCTAACTGATCCACTTCCTGCATTATCCTTTTTTTCTTCACAAATGGTAATGAAAATGGGATCATATCCTTTAAAGTTTCAGTCTTTAATTATGTGTGGTTTGACTGTTTGGTTATGATATTTTGTTAAAGATAGCTAGATAGATAGAAAGATTATGTCTTATTCGTATATGTCAATGGTGGGGTGGGTGAGAGTTGCAGGAAGGAGGAATGCTAGTGCCACCATGGCTAGAGTCATTGTTAGGGACAGCATTCTTCAACCTTTGTCCCAGGCACCAAGATGCTCCTCGTTCCGAGTGCAACTTGTTCTGTATCGATTGCAACTCCGACGATATGGACGATGCTTTCTGCTTTTATTGCCGATCTTCAACCCACAAAGACCATTATGTTCTTCAAGTAGGCTTCTTTTTTTATTCTTCTCCTTCTTTGTGCTCTTTCTCTGTGATGATACATCTCTGAAAACGGGTCTGCTTACAGATCAGACGGTCGTCGTATCATGATGTTGTTAGGGTTGCTGAGATTCAGAAGGTTTTGGACATTAGTGGGGTCCAGACTTACGTTATAAACAGCGCGAGAGTTCTTTTCCTAAATGAGAGACCACAGCCTAAGAGCAGCAACAGTAGCACCGGTAAAGGCTCTCATTTGTGCGAGATATGTGGTAGAAGTCTCTTGGACACGTTTCGTTTCTGTTCTTTGGGTTGTAAGGTCAGTCTTTTCTTTTCTTCCATCTTCAATTCTCTCGCTAATTCTTAATTAATTATCATTAAAACAATCCAACCCCATTTCATGTTTCTAGCTAGCTACTGCCAATCCTAGCTCGTCTGATTTGGTTAACCATGTATAGTCAATAGCCATTGCACAAAATAGGAAAATACATAGATTAGATTTACCATCTTTACTGTTATATTCACATAATCTTCCTCTTTGGGAGGTATAATAAGTACCATTGTAACATGTGCTTGTTATTGCTCTAATTTTAAATGCGTACATATTTACTTATGTTGTACAAAATTTATAGTTGGTAGGAATAAAGAGGAATGGAGATGCGAACTTTACCTTGAGCGCGAAGCAGGATGAAAAAACAGAAGGGAGAAAGGAAAGAATGGGAACAGGATTGGAGTTAAAGGAAGAGGAAGAAGAATTGCGTGAAGGAAGAAGCCAACAAAAAGACACGACTCCTACTCTACCTCCACCGCATTCCAATTCAAGAAGAAGAAAAGGAATTCCTCATAGGGCTCCTTTTGGGTCCTAAGTATTTACAATAATTGAGAGAATAGATTACATATCAAACCGAACCTACATACTTATACACCTTTGTGTATCCAGCTCACACCTCACAAGACATCACATGGAGATGGGTTTAAACATGTGATTATCATTAAAAAAATTCAAAATCTGAAGCTGTTAATATTAATTATATCGTAATTTATCTTTAGGTGTGTAGGTTATAGTTCTTTTATGAGTGTTGTGGGGAGGTGATTTATAAGGGGTTCAATTAATAATGACGCCATTAATGTCGGGACATGCAAAGGTGTATGCTATCCCTACACACATGAACGGTTTTTATACCCAAAAATAAAACCACAACAGCTCAGCGTTCGCTTCAATTGTTTTTGTTTTAGAAAATAAACGTGCAGAATCACGTACATGTGTTGCTAATAGACATGCCAAGCAAAGTAAGTTATTAACAATCCGTGGTATATATACTTTAGGGAAAGTAATCTAGCTTAACCATATGTACTTAAGCCATAGTTAAAACTTTAGGCTAAGTAGAATTGGTAATTTCAATTTACTATCACATGAACCAATATGATATGGAATCCTGTGAGGTGGGCTGCATTTTTTTAAGTATACTTGTTTATTGTCTATGCTAAAATATTTAAGATCAATGATGGGGAGAGCTCTCATGTATTCTCTAAGATCTAACATTGGGACATTGATACATTCTAGTAAAGGTATAATGTGGGCTTGATTACTCAATAAGCTCTATTTTTTGGACTATGTCTAAAATTCGAAAACTCACTTGTACTATTGTCATTTTAAGTTATTCATGTATCACGTTTCAAGTGTATTTCATAGGTAAAATCATTTAAAAATAGGATTATTTCATACATGAAATTAGAGTCTGAGTTAAAAATCAACTATACTTTTTAAAAATTAATTTAAACTTTATTAGAACAGTTAAAATCAATAAACTTTTTCAAAGTTTATTTATAAATACTATTATTAAACTAAATTAAAAATTTACATCATTTAACATCCTTAACTCTTACTAATTTGATGATAAATTTTAACAAATATCATTAACAGATTAATTAGAAAGAAAATTAAGTCACAGATGGTAACTATAAGAAAATTTAAACTAACATTATATGTAGGTGAATAATTGTGATATGATAAATAAATTGAAGCATCCATGATAAAAATGAATCAAAACATTGGAAACCAATTAATTGAAACTATAAGATTAATTTGATATGAATATTGTGATAAAATGGAGTTTTAATGTTAAAAATATAATTTGAATGGAACAAAAGGAACTATAAAATGAAAAAAAAAAGTATAGTTTGATTTTAACTAGAACTATAAAAAATTATAGTTTAATTTTAACTTTAGTTCATCTTTAATCAATTGGATGCGATTTTATTATTCATATATGGTGTTACATTGTTTGAGTGGATTAAATGATTAAATCAATAGACTCAATTATACGAGTATTATTTTGATAATTTCTTATGATTATTATAGTCAATATTGTTTAAAGTACTTTTATATGGCATGTCAAGATAATTTAGATAAAATTAATTTTAATTACTTTGAAAGCCACCATTATCATATATCTCTTTCTTAATGTTAATATAGAACTTTATTTTAGATAATAATTCTTTGTGAAACAATGTCAATATGAGAACCATAGAAAATTTAGTTATCTGCTATTAAGGATGGTAATGAGTTGGCTCATAAGTCCAGATTCAGATATTTTGCTTAGAAGAGTTGAGTTTCGGACATGCCTAAACTTTAGCAACTTATGTTAGATCAAATTAAAAAGAAAATTATTTTACACTTTTACTTTTAAAAAAGTATTTTATAAAAATTTTTGAGAATAATCCATACCCTGGCCATTGCCATCCCTGTCTGCTAGGAGCTTGCGACAAGCATGTGTCCAAGGTATATATTATGAGAATAGTTATATTAAGAGTTGAGTAATGCTACAACATGACTAGGAGACTCTCAATCGTTTGTAGCTCATCCCACACCCCAGGGCCAAAACTTTGGACTTTGACCTTTAGCAGAATATTGATCCATTCGAGCCTGGCCTAGCCTTGACACTGCACCTTGGCCCTTCCTCTTCATGCCTAGTTAAAACCATGAAACTCTTTTTCTATTTGGCAAACGAGAAGTCATGATAGCGAACGTTTGAGTGGGACTACGAGCATAAGAATTTGGATATATGCATTATTGACAGATATGGATGAAATAGAAGTAAAAAGATCAAACAACTTATCTTCAAATATTTGAATTCAGGAAAAAAAAATTGTACATTGACTATTTGGTCTATTTTTTGAAGTTAGATGTCTTTAACTTTCCTAGCACTTCATTTTTTGTAAGACACAATGGATGTTTTGGGTCTTTCCTTATAACTTATTTCTTGTTTCATCTCTTGGTACACCCTTCCTCTCTTAATTTATCATTGTTACAGATTTCTTCTAAAATGTAAACATGTGTGGGAGTCGTTTAAAACTCCTAATTCATCCTATGCAAATAAGAATGATTTTACACCGACTTTAAATTGAAGTGTTTACATTGAAACGATTTTTGACATTATCTGGCAGGAGTATTTAGACTACTAGTCACGAAAACACTATAAATCAACGTTCAAAATATAACCAACTTATTACACTTCTATACACCATCAATTATCACTATAGCATAGTTTTTGTTTGCCAACATACCCATAGTGCTTGGCAGGGTGTAGTTTATATCCAACTTGTATGCTTAAGTATGTTTATGACATTGTTAGGCATTTAATGAGTAAGACCTAATTTGATTGAGTTTGAATTCTATATATACACATATTTGGTGAAGTAACCAATGTTTTGGCCAAAGTACACAACTATGATGTGAATTTTAAGATATGTCAGTACAATGGGCACGACATTTCTTCTTGGAAATGTTAGAAGTGGAGTCTTCCTTTCAAGTTGGCAAGCATCGTAGTTATGGTTTTCCATATCAAATGCACGTGATGCCTATCTGCTTCCTCCTTTTACTAGTATTCCAATATAATATGTTGTCTTTCATTTTATGACAGAAAAAAGTAATATTTGATATGTCATATAAAGAAAAACTATATTTTTATGCCTTAGATGAAAAAGTAGCACATTTGAGCCAAGTTATTTTCTAGTAAAATTCATATCTTATCACACTTGGACAGTTCAATGGTAGCAGAGACTCTCCATATAACTTATAATGATGGAGATTATATGTCTAAATTTCCAAATTAAATATGTGAAACTGTACAAGACTCACAAAACTTTGTAATAATTAGTGTGGTGTGTTTTCATTACCAATTAATTGAATTGAATCTCTTACTATGTTTTTGACCCTTTGAATGGTAAACTTATCAGACAATTAATCTAAAACATATAGTTAACGAGTTATTGCTTACTCTGAATGTTTATTTAGTGTATATTCAAACGACAATGTAATGCCTGCAGATGGCCTAAAGCAGTAAAAACCCAAAATAAAGCATAAAACTCCGATTAGGCTTAAGGATTATCAGCTTTGAGTCTTGTATTTTAGTTCTAATTTCACAATTATTGTAATTATTTCATTCGCCTAAGTCTTGAGTCAATTTAGAGTCGTGGTCCATTAGAAAAATAGTGAAAGTTGTAACTCCTTATTTTTAGGATTTTTGAGTCTATTTATTTGTAATTTTAATTTTGAAGCAGTGATGAAAATCCTATTTGAATTACAATTCTCTTCTCTCTCGCTATTTTTCTAGAGCCTAATCCTAGCTCGAACAGGGATATTCCATTGGTACTTTTGTTGAGAGAGAAGCATCAAGCCTCCTAGGAAAGAACAAGGAACGACAACTTCATCGTCCATGGATGATTTAGTTGGCCACCTTTTTTAAGCCCTCAAAGATGTTCAATTACAGATGAATGAAAACAAAGTACAGATGGATGAACACAAAGTACAGATCAATCAAATTCAAGATACCAATCCACAAATTATATCCAATCTTCAATCTCTCACTGCTATGGTTCACAATCTTCAGAATCGACTGGGTCATCCCTCACAGCCAACAACCACTTCCATCACCACAACACTACCCACCCCATCAACCCAATACCATGTTGGAACCTCTTCCCACTCCACCATCCACATTCTTCAGTTATAACCACATCCACCTTTTCCTGTTAAGCTCCCCAAAATATACCTTTCCTTATTTGATGGATCTAACCCCTTAGACTGGCTTTTTTAAGTTGAGCAATATTTCTCTTATTATCAAATTACAGTAGAGCAGAGAATTTCCCTAGTCTCAATTGGTACAAGTGGATGCACTCAAATGAACAATTTACAACCTAGGAAGCATTTATCAGGGTTGTCCAATTGTGTTTGGGTCCATCAACCTATGAGAATCACTAAGCTGCACTCTTCAAACTCCGTCAAACTAGCACCATCATCGAATATCAAGCAAATTTTGAAAACCTCGGTAATTGCGTTGTGGGTTTGCCACACATTGCTTTTCTCAATTGTTTTCTCCCTAGCCTGAAAACTGAAATCCAACAAGAGTTAGCAATTCATAAACCACTTCCCTTAGCTGAAGCCATTGGCCTGGAAAAACTTATCGAAGCTAAGTTAAATGACCACCAACCCTGAGCTACCTTTGTCTCTCAGCATCCAATGTTGCCTACAACCACAAAACCAAATCCACCACCCCCCATTTCCGCACCATTACTACTAGCACCTCCTCGTCCACGTCCCTCACTTCATATACGTCGCTTAAGCCCCACCGAAATGCAACAATGTTGTTCCCAAGGGTTTTGTTTTAATTCTGATGATAAATTCAGCCCGGGCATCGTTGTAAATCACCACAATTTTTCACACTCCTCACCAATGACCCTGATGAAGTTACCACCCCTTTACTTGAATTTCCTAATAATCCCTCTGAGATTCCATTCATCACATACCCGGACTCCAAAGAACCACCCGCCCCATCCGACCGATTAACGAAGCATACACCACCATCAAATGCCCCAATCCATTTATCACTGGCTGTTTACCCTGGACTCAACACTACTAAAACCTTACGATTGCAAGGCACAATTCAAGGCCAATCCTTTTCCATCCTTATTGACTGTGGCAATACACATAACATCATACAACCTCATGTTACCAATTTTCTGAAATTAACTATATTGTCCATACCTCAATTTCCAGTAATGGTGGGAAATGGAGACCACTTACATTGCCAAAGTCAGTGTACAGGAGTTATGTTAACCATCCAGAACCACTATTTCTCTCTTCCCTTCTTGGTTCTTCCAATTGAAGGAGCAGAAGTAGATTTAGGCGTTTAGTGGTTGAGCACGCTTGTCCCAATTATGGCTGATTTCTCAATTCCTGCTATGGGATTTTATCATCGAGGAACTTAGATTCAATTCACTGGGACATCATCCATTAAAGAAGCATCCACCACAGAAGTCTCTCGTCTTTTACAAACTGGCTCTATACTCTCTCTATATGCTCTATCATATGACCCATACCCCTCAACACCGACTCTACCCAACCCCAACCCCATAACTCACCCAGATCTCCAATCCATCTTACATCAATTTGTTCACTTTTTCTAAACCCCCACATCCCTTCTCCCCCCTGTCAATGTTAAGCCTTACCGTTACCCCCATTACTAGAAAAAAATCATGACTCAATTAATTTATGACATGCTTTGAGATGGAGGTATCCAACCTAGCATAGGTCCATACTCCTCCCCTGTTTTACTAGTCCGAAAAAAGACTAAACTTGGCGTTTTTGCGTGGATTATAGGGCCCTTAATGCTATCACCATTTGGGACATGTTTCCTATACCGACAGTTGATGAATTACTTGACGAACTGTATGGTGCCACCATTTTTTCCAAGATTGATCTACACTCGGGTTATCATTAGATTCGAGTAGTGTCAAAAGATACCCACAAAACTGCTTTCTGGATTTGTGATGGGCACTATGAGTTTCTTGTTATGCCTTTTGGGCTCACTAATGCCCCATCTACTTTTCAGGCTGCCATGAATGATCTATTCAGGGAGTTCCTTCGACACTTTTTCTTGGTCTTCTTTGATGATATCCTTATCTACAGTGCTGACTGGGATTCACACGTGGATCACTTACACCAGGTTTTAACCCAGTTATCTTCTCACCAATTTTTGTTGAGCTCACCAAAAGTGTTTTTGTTGTCCCCAGTATTCAGTATCTAGGCCATATTATTTTTGCAACTGGTGTCAGTATTGATTAGGACAAGATACATGCCATTCTGAATTGGCCCACATCTTTATCTATTTCAGCCTTGCGTGGGTTTCTTGGACTCACTAGATATTACCGATGATTTGTCTGCAATTATGCCTCTCTTGCTAGCCCTCTTACGAATTTATTACATTCCAACAGGTTTAGTTAGAGTACAGCTACTACCGCTGCCTTTAAGCGCCTCAAATCAGTCATGACCAATCTTCCTGTTCTAGCATTACCAAATTTTTCAGAGCCCTTTGAATTGTCCATTGATGTTTCTAGGGTTGCAGTCGACGCTATTCTTTCTCAAAAGGATCACCCTATTGCTTTTTCCAGCAAGAAATCATCACCTCAAATGTAGGTTGCCTCAACCTACAACCGAGAGTTATTTGCCGTCACCGACGTATTACAAAAATGGCGTCACTATTTATTAGGTAAAAAATTTACCATCTACACTGATCAGCAGAGTTTGAGACATCTTCTTTCTCAAACTATTTAGAATTCGGAGTAGCAGAAATGGGTTCGAAAATTACTGGGATTTGATTTTTCCATTCAATATAAACTCGACAAGGAGAATAAAATCATAGATGCATTGTCCCGAGTCAATTTACCCTCCTTTGCTGCACTCACTTCATCCACCTTCCCGGCTTTGGCCTCACTCAAAAATTATTTCCTCACATCGGAAGACCAGCAATTGATCACCAACCTTAGGTCATCCGCCTCCTCAGTTTTTTCTATCCATGATGGCTTAGTATATTTTTAGAATAGGCTATACATTCCTCCTAGCTCCCAATTGCAAGAACAACTACTTTCAAAATTTCATAGCTCTCCGCTTAGCAGTCATTTAGGCGTTAAAGGCACTCTAGCTAGACTTGCTGTCGCCTATTATTCGTTAGGTATGTCAACGTTAGTAAAGAATTTTGTTCGTTCTTGCACAGTTTTCCAAAATTCCAAATGCCATAATCACAAGCCATATGGTCTTCTTCAACCTCTTCCTATCCCAACTTTTGGGAAGATATCAGTATGGTACTCATCTTCTAATCTCCAATGGCAAGACTATAATTTGGGTCATTGTTGATTGCCTCTCCAAGTTCACCCACTTCATTTCTTTACCCCCCAAATTTACTGCAACCTGCCTCGCCTCTATCTTCCTCACCGACATCTACAAGCTCCATGGCCTCCCTAAACTAATAGTCTCTGACTGTGACCCTCTATTCCTCAGCAATTTTTGGACTGAACTTTTTAAGCAATATGGTACTACCTTTAAATTAGCAGTGCATATCACCCTCAAACCGATGGCCAAACTAAAATTGTCAACAAAATCCTTAAAACTTACCTTCATTGTTTTACCAGTGATGAACCAAAACTGTGGATTCTTTACCTACATCTAGCCCAATTCTGGTACAACACAAGCTATAATAGTGCCATTAAAATGTCCCCTTTTCAAGCCCTCTTTGGTTGACCACCTCCCACTTTCCCCTATTACACGCCATACTCATCCAACACTGAATCAATTGACTCCACCCTCACCACCCGTGAATCCATTCTTTGGACTCTCAAAGACACACTTAAAGCAACCCGACAATCAATGGCTACCCAAGCTAACAAACACCAAGCTCGTATTGAATTTCAGGAAGGTGACTATGTATATGTTAAATTGTGGGTTTACTGACAAAATTTCTATGGAGCGCCGGTCATCTCAAAAATTGTCACCGCATTTTTACGATCCCTTCAAGGTGCTTCAAAAAATCAGCAATGTTGCCTACCATTTGGAACTCCCAGCCACACCTCACATGCACCCTATCTTTCATGTCTCTTTACTCCTACGACACTGTAGTGACCTCCCAGACTCCACCAGCTCTACTTGTTGTTGATTCAGGTGATCAACTTGTCTTTTTACCTGAGAGGTTTTTGGATGAAACAATTGTTTTGCAGTAAGGGAAGGAAGTTCATGAATTGTTAATTCAATGGAATAATTTGGGTTTGGAAGATGCAACTTAGGAAGAAGCTAGTTAGCTTTCACGTGCTTTTCCTCATTTAAGTGGCCAGATTGATTTGGGCTTTGAGGACAAAGCCCAATTTGAGGGAGGAAGTGTTGTAATGCCTGCAGATGGCCCAAAGCAGCAAAAACCCAAAAGAAAGCATAAAACTCCAATTAGGCTTAAGGATCACCAGCTTTGAGTCGTGTATTTCAGTTCTAATTTCACAATTATTGTAATTACTTCATTTGACTAAGACTTGAGTCAGTTTAGAGTCGTGGTCCATTAGAAAAATAGTAGAAGTTGTGACTCCTTATTTTTAGGATCTTTAAGTTTATTTATTTGTAATTTTAATTTTGAAGCAATAAGGAGAATCCTGTTTGAATTACAATTCTCTTCTCTCTTGTTATTTTTCTAGAGCCTAATCCCAGCTCGAACAGGGATATTACAAATAGCCACTTGCACTGAGACAAAATTTCATTTGAGAATTAAATTAGTATATATTCAAAATGGTACGTTACCCAAAAAAATGGTATATATCCAATTAAATTTTATCTCCTCTCTAATTTTGAGGATTATTCATTTTAATTGGTGGAGTATTTGGCTCTGATAATAAGGAATGTTGCATTTAAAACAGTAACTTTAGTTAAAGTCAGAACTAACATGATTGAAACTAGGAAGAGTAAGAGCCAAAATTCTCGAGGTTCGATAAATTAACTGCAATAAAGTTGTATATGTTGAAGTGTTACTACATATCATAATGTTGGTTTGTGAAGTTTTTGAAAAAACAAGAAAGGAATTGTTAAAGATCTCCCTACAGCATCCTATTCCTGCCCTCAATTTTATATCTTTCATGCACCGCATGCAAGCACAAACCTTTGGCTCTCTCAAATTCCACAACTTAGAATCTTTCCTGAACATTATTTACCTGTAATTTTCCCATAACCATTCACATGAAAGTTTGCAAAATCACCCTTTAATTTCAAACACCAAGTTCACCAATTAAAATCCATGGTGTAGTATAGTAACATGTTATTGGATAAGGATTGGGGGGGAGCAGTGAAGAAGCATAGGAACTACTTTAGGGTATTCTATGTCCCTTTCAAATGTTCAACCAAGGAATATTTCCAAGTGCTAGATAAAGACAAGTCAAGAAGAGGAGGCGACACTGTTGAAATATAAAGTGGGAGTTTGTCCCAAATCGGAGAAAGAGAGAAAAAAAGACTAACATATAAGCTTAGTGGGCTACTCCACCTATCACCAATTGATTTTAGGATGAAACCTCACTTAGACTTGTATGAGGTCTAACTTTCCTTCTCGTGCCGGCTCGTAGGTCCATTGTAAATTTTATCATAGTATTAGAGCAGGTTGCTCTTATGTTAGTCTTTAACACCTCAAAATGATAGTTTATGTTACATGTTAGGCTTTAAATTAACCTTACACGTGAGGGGGTGTGTTGAAATATAAAGTGAGAGTTTGTCCCACATTGGAGAAAGAGAGGAAAAAAGACTAACATATAAGCTTAGTGAGCTACTCCACCTATCACCAATTGATTTTAGGATGAAACCTCACTTAGACTTGTATGTGGTCTAACTTTCCTTTTACTGTGGACCTGTATGTCCATTGTAAATTCTAACAAACACAACAAGAGATTAGCACAAATAAAGTAGAGGGAGAGAGAGGGAGATACAGAGGCACTTTGTAAGAACTGTGGTTTTGTAATTGTACATATTGGTAGCTTCTATGCTTATCACCTACCAGACATTATTACATGGCTTCGAATTCACAATTACAAACAAGAGTTTGGACTATCTCTTGAACTTAGGATCCTATAACTTCCTAGATTCATTATCTCTATCTTAAGTGGCTTAAGATTGATGGAATTTGCTTAAAACTGATGGAATTTGGTACTATAATTTGTGAAAGATAGAAAAAAAATTATAAGTAATTTATTCTTATCAATAATTAGTAATATATATTATAATGATACTGTAATTTTGTAAAACAAAATCTTAAATTAATATCAAAACATTTTATTAACTTGCTTTCGAAAGGTGGTCTTAATTGTTTTATATTGATGGCTGAAACTTTAAGCATTCAAAAAAGATAATTGTATCAATATGGGATTATGAATTTTAAATCTTGTATGTGATATAATGAAACAAAAATGAATTGATGTCTGTACTAATTGTTTATTAATATTCAAGTTTTATCAATAAAAATGTCTATTCCTTTTAAGAATTGATTTTATTGAAATCATATAGGTTAATTATATTATTTTTGATTAATAGTTTTAAAAATATGTATAATTATCTGACCATCTGAAACATGAATATCGGGTTGAACATATAACTCAGTAAATTCTTTTTTGAAATTATGAATATGTAAAATCTATAGATTTTTTATTTTTGAAAATCTGAATATGTAAAAACCAGGGGTTTGCATTATGTAGAAATTATAGGCTTTGTGTTTTGGAAATTTGAATATCTAGAAATCACGGGTTTTGTGGTGTTTAGAACACAAACCTATATTGATCAACCAATGTATCAAGAAATAATTAAGTTACAAGTTTAACATACATTAGTTGACCACTATATCATATTGTTCAACCAATGTGTATTTATTGCACAAAATTTTTATTCCTTGCATATTAGTCAACTATATTGATCAACCAATGTGTCTCTTAGAGAGAAATCGGCCGACCATATCACTACATTGATCGACTAATGTGTTAACAAACTCACATGTTAAATATGTAACTTACACTGCCCAACTACAAACTTATATTGGTCAACTAATTGTCCTAGAAAATATTATTTTAAAAAATTATGATAATCGAAAAACCACATGCAATAAAGTGATATAAAATATTTATTTATGATGATCATCAAAGTGACTAAATAAGATAGTAATTAACATTATAAAATTTAGAACGACCATAATGTGTCTTAATTTTGTTTTATTCTTTACTTAATATTTACTTTGATAGTTGTAAGCTTTAACTTTTCTTTATCAACTTCAGGAACCATCTTCTTAAGTTTAATCTACATCTTGTTCTTATATTGATGCTCATAAAATAAAATAAAATCATTAATAGTAATTATATTTTATTGTCATTAAAATATCGATTACAAACTTCCTTGGTCTAACAAGTTATAGTATTCTAAGAAGAGAATAAAAAGTGTTTGGCTCTTGAAATAGTATATTTTAAAGTTGGATTTGTTTTATTTAAATCTTATATTAAGAATAATACATTTTGAAAAAAATCCCATACTTATTATGTATTATTTTTTTAATATCCTTAACTAAATTTGAATTTCAAAACCTCTTGGATTATAAATCAATTCAAAAATTTTATTAATTATTAATCTTAATTTAATTAGTAATTTAGGCTAGTTTTTATAGGCTTTATCTAGTGTGTAAGGTCATTCAATCAAATTCATCCCAAAACATTTAAGGACTAATATTTTGATATGTACTTCTCATGAATACCACACTTTCATATTTATATAGCATATATTTATAAATGCTTTACTTAAGAAATAATCTGGTTTATTTAATTGTATCATGCATCTATTGGGGGATATAGATTTATGCATCATACGTACGATAAAGCAGCGAAAGTGTCGAAATCTAAATTCCGACCCCATAACATCCTAAAAAACCAGAATTTTAAATTCGTGCATAAGCAGATTATATGAACATGGTATAACAGTACATATACATTTTGATTCTTCTCCTTTCTTAATTCTTCTCCTTCTTTGGTTGTTGCAAACACCAAACTCTTCCTTGATCACTCAAGAACACGCAAAGATAAAGAAGAAACAATGTGTAAGGGTGGTTAGCAAGGACGGATCCAGAAATTATTTTGAGTGGGAGAAAAATATTTAAAATACTCTTATATTACTGAAAAATACAAATATTTAAATATTTGATAAACAAAAAATTACATCATTGTCTTGAGCTTCTTACATATAACCTATT
>JAOSBL010000211.1:3974414-4014481 GCA_027568915.1 Erythroxylum roraimae
GTCTGTCGGTGGCAGATGACAAAACCGGCAAAGACAGAAACCAAACACGCTGGAGTGACAGGATTTTAATGTCCTGTCCATTGTCCCCACTCACGGGGACAGTAACCAAACGGAGGGTAAGCGCACTTGTCGTCTTTAGTTAACAAATATTTCCACAAACAACAATTTATTTTCCAATACAAAATTAGATGCATTTGGCTTTGTTGGAATTGTTTTAACAATAGTTATTTTAATTATATTCATTACTAAAATCAAATTAGAATATTTATGCAATTTTTTTTAGGTACTTAACAGTCAATTACATAACCAATTTATTAAAACAATTATTTTATTAATTTTAAAATAATTTTAAAAATAAGTAAAATCTCGTAAATACATGATCTTTTACCTATTTTTAAAACAATAATGTCTAATCTAATATTCTCAATAACTTCGTTGGCTTATGTAATTTATAATTGAATGAAAATTATTTACTAATTGGTAAATGAAATGTTTAATTGTTTACTACACACATTTGATTAATCTTAATTGAATATTGTTAACAGATATAATTTCAGCAATAAATTACTGATAAGTAACCATTTCACCCAATAGCTTAAACTGTTGTGTGAGGCCAACTTGATTAGTTTTATATATTCACTAACACTCCTCCTCAAGTGAAAGCCCTTTCGAGTTGAAACTTGCACAAACTCACTCTACCTTGTGCTGAATAATAGGTGGGTGGTAGGATTTGAACTCACGACCACTTGGTCATAAAGGCTCTGATACTATGTTAGAATTTACAACGGGCCTACACAAGAAGGAAAGTTAGACCACATACAAGTTTAAGTGAGGTTCCATCTTAAAACTAATTATTAGAGCAAGTACTTGCTCTTATGTTAGTCATTAACACCTCAAAATGATATATTATGTCACGTGTTAGACTTTAAATTAACCCACACGTGAGGGAGTGTGTTAAAATATAAAGTGGGAGTTTGTTCCACGTTAGAGAAAGAGAGGAAACGAGACTAACATATAAGTCTAGTAGGCTACTTCACCTATCACCAATTGATTTTAGGATGGAACCTCACTTAGATTTATATATGGTCTAACTTTCCTTCTCGTGTGGGCCCGTAAGCCTATTGTAAATTCTAACAATTAATCCATGTTCTAGTCATCCTCTTTTCGAATTTTTATTTGCGTTATCAGAAGAAACCATGGAGGCAATTAGTGTAGCTGGTTTCAATGGTGAGCCTTAACGTTCCAGTGCTTATACTTCGACAGCTATCGTTTACTGTATGGAAAATGATGATGGCATCTATTGCAAATTAACCAGCCATGCGAAGTTATTTACATGTAACTGAAATTTATGCCATAATAAAAATAAAAATGAATTAATTATTATGTTAAAACATTTTGTAATTACAACTTAACCAAGCTTGTAATCACAAAAGGAAATCAACACAAATATTTGTTTTCACACCATTTCTCATGAAACTAAGAAAAAACAGTACATACTGGTTCTGGTCTGGCACACACAAATCATGCAATTCTCAGAAGAAGATTAAAACTAGAGACAGAAACTAAGTCGTTATGGACCTTTAGTCTATATCACAGTACGCCCTCTGAAAACCTTTGGAAGATAAGTTGATCATTACAGAAGGACATAAAATCTCAAGTGTACGATGTCTCAACTTCAACACTCCAATCTTAAACCGAATTCTGGCCCTAATTAGGACATCTATTTCTGCTTGTCCATGCCTTTTCTCCGACCTGAGATCTCTGGACAAAGAGCTTGACAATGCCACGTCTCTGGACTCAAGCGTCGCATCTAGTCTAGTTACGTTCTTCCGAGGTTGATAAAATGGTTCGAGGGTATTAAACGCCACGGTTTGGCCATGCACAGCCACTGTCACTTCGATGGAATCATAGTACATGGAGATTCTGCGGTTAGGATTGTGTGCCATTATAACAAGACTGAATGTGGCATTGATGCGGTTGGTGTTAATGTTGAAGTTTTTGATTGAGCCATCGTCAACGGTGTAAAAGAATCGTTTAGGCTTGATTGCTAGCCAGGTAATGAGCACAACTAAGCCGACTAGCACAATCAGGACAAGTATAACTATGGCAATGAGTCGGAGAAGCCTGGGGGGTGTTGTCCTGGTGGCCCGCGGTGGCCGGTTGGTGGTTGTATCGTTGGCCATGGGAAAAGGATTTGGTTTGCTGTGGCAAGTTGGGAGTGGTCATTTAATAGGCAGAAAAGGGTAGGGAATAGTTTGATTGAGAAGTTATTGCCAGTGCAACATTCCAAATTTTTTCTTTAGTAGCAATAGACTTGTTGCTATCACCAATGTAATCATATAAAATGCAGAGAAGGCTTTGAAATTGCCTTTTTCATTATGATTGGAGCACTGTTTCTCTTTAACATTTCTTGTATGAAACTCAAGACATCTGAGGGATTCAGGTTCCATTGTTCTTTCCTTCAGAATGAAAGATGTAAGGTTCATTCCACATGTTCTCATGGTTGATCATGAAACGATGAAGAGTAAGGCCGGAATATGTGCTATAAGAAAAGAATTATCCATTTGCTTGTTTACTGGATAAGATTTCATGTACTTGGAATTCATTGCACGGCTTTTTGGAGGAAGATGTCATCTTATTAGGCGATTTTGACGCGAATTAGGTTTATAATATAATATCTCAAAAGTTGAAGAGAAGAGGGAATCGAGTATGTGAATTCTAAACCACAATGGTCGAGCTGTTCTCGGTAGTCTACCTCTGTATACTTTACATTCTAAAGGCACTCGATACTAATCTGACGAGACTGCTCTCAGGAAACTGTGGCCCATATATCTACCAATGGTTCTTGCTTCAGTTGTAAGGCATCCCAAAATCACTTTCTCGTTAACAATTCCTTCTTTGCTTTTTTGTTTTCCTCATCAATTGCACAGAGTGACATGACCATATTAAGTCACCCCTTAAGTCTCACTTTCTCTTGAACTTTGCTTCAGTTAATGTCTGTTTTATGAATATGCTTGGAATATATCTATCCAGCATTTAGTGATGGTGGTAATGGTTCTGAATTATGATCAGCTTTCTTTTCTTCATTTTAGCGTCAAATATATTATCCACACAAGTGGCACCAGAAAGGTTGTTTTACATGTCAAAAAGATTATAAGCACTCACTGCAGAGGGTTTACTGACACAAGAATATCATAACTAAAATGGAAATAATCGGAAGGAATAATAACCATCGCACTAATTACAGAAATTGGGATTTTCCTACTTTTTGTGCATTAATAACACTCATCTCTCAACAATTTTCTACCCTTCTATGGAACTTTTCAGGTTGGCCCCCTTCAACAGTCTTGCTCTTTCTACAGTAATTCCGAAACCAGGCGGCTTAATCGCAAATAAATAGCAAATCATCAATAAATCTCATACGCTAAATATGATTTTGAGTGTAATCGAGTATGCAGCTCTATTTTCCTAGTGATTTTGAGCCTGTGAGTTCTAAAGTACTTACATATACTGATTATGCTCCAATTAAAGCATGTGGCTCCACATTCGCATTTGCTATGAAGTACTGATGCAATAGTTACAACAAAGCTTTGTCCATACAACTCTTAAAGCGCTTTTCTAAAGCAATAAGCTTCCTTATATTATAATACTGCTCTTCACATTTCATGTCCATGTCTCAAATACGGATTTCCCTTTTTCCTCAAACATGCATGCATTACGCCATCCACTGAACCGGTGAAATTTCTACGGCTACACTTTTTCATTTATATAAAGAAAAGTATGAATTCAGCCATTATTTATTTCAAAATGTCTTGTTCAAATGAAAGATATAACAGATGCTGAGTTAAGAAACAATTAATTCAACTTCATGAAGATGCAATTATTAAATTAGGGAAATTATAAAATATTGTGTTTTATATAATAGTGAGATTTCAACTTTGTCATTATATATAGAAATTGTTTCTTTTTTATTTATTAACTGTAATATTGTATCAAAGACTTTATCAATTTATAAACAGTAATAACATCTCACAATCACTTGATGTCAATGGGGTGTTTTTAAAAATCAACGACAAACTTTTGAAACCTGTGCCTCTTTCCAGAGGAGATTCAGAGAGTATGTGAGCGTGTTACTGTGTGAGTAAATTAAATAATAGAAAATTGAGAATATGAGCAATAAAATAAAATAGTAAAGTTACGGAAAATAAGAAATGTGGAAAAAGCAATGGAGGTGGTGGTCGCCGCATATTCCATGGAAGATGCGACCATTGCTAATCCACTGTATAAGGGACCCACCCACTCCCCACTTTCCATTTCACTTTCTTATTGTTTTCGATTTTCCACATACCCTTTTTAAACCATCGAGTCTCTCTTCAGTGTTCTGTGTCCTCAAACCCGTTCCTTTTTCTTGTATATAATAACCTATAGAGCTCCCTACTTGGTCAGTTCATCCACATCTCTACTCACTTAGCATCGCCACCACCCACCACCGCCCTTATGCCAATGAACTCCACCACTTAGGAGGATTGGTCTAGGGGCAGTGGGAGGCTGTATGACTAAAGGGCGGTACATATATATGTATTTGGTTTTTCTCCAGTCCCACAGGGCAACCTCAATCCTTTGGCATTTTCCCTTTTCACTATTGATGGAGATGGATCTCTGCTTGTTTCACGTGAAATGATCTGGAGACTTGCTCAAGAGATTGTCACCTTCATGACCACGAGTTAGATCATGTTTCTTGCTTTGTTCTTGTGCTCTTAATTACACGAGTGTTGGCATGGGCTGTCACTTGCAAGATTAAAGGAAGGAATCGATCTATTAGAGCCAGAATTATGTAAGATTTGTATTGATTTGCATTTTTCAAATATAGATCATATGGACTGCTATATATGTGTAATATCACCTCTGTATAAATATACATATGAAATAACAGATTTACTCTTTAAAAAGGTAGTCCTGACAAAAGTCTGTCTTGGTATCAAAGCTAGGATATCCCTAACTACTCAAAAACAATAACATTAGGGTTCAAATCTATACCTTTCACCATGACAAAAGGAGACGAAACTCTTGAAATTTCCTCCTTTTCATCCTGTATTCTAACATAATTCACACAAAAAATGATTAAAGTTTTATCCAAGACTTCAATTTCAAATCCAACGACTGACTCAACCACTACTCCAATTAGAATCAAGTTGGATGGGAGCAATTATGCACTTTGGTCCTGTGGTGGAGATGCACATATTTGGAAAAGATAAGTTGGGTCATATCAATGGTTACTTATCCCACAACAAATCAACAGGCCTAATGTTCCAAAAGTGGTGTACAGATGATGCCATAGTAAAAAACTGGCTAATTAACTTGGTGGATTGGGAATTTTATCATATTTCCAACAACAAAAATAGTGTGGGATGCCATTGTAACAATCTATTTTGATGGCAGTAACGCATATCAGGTATATATATGATCTCTGATGCAAAATATCATGATTAAAGCAAACAAGTGGTTCATTAGAAAAATATTGCAACACACTGTAGGGATTATGGAGAGAAATTGATTTTCAAACATTCGATCTGATGCGGTGCCAAGTAGATATTCAACATTACAATAGTATGGTGCAAGAAGAAAGAGTATACATTTTTTGGATGGTTTGGACGATTGGCTTAATGAGATCCGGAGGGAGATTCTGCAAATTTAACCATTCCCTACTATGGAACAAATGTATGCCAATGTTCGCCATGAGGCAACACACCAAGCAGTGATGATAGGAACTACGCCAGAGGAATCACAAGGTGTTGTGTTGGCATCTAAAGGCTTGAGAATGGGAACTCTTGTACCCAATTCTGGTCTAGATGGAAAGTCAAAATTTCACTTCTAAATCAAAGGATGTATCTGATGGACATAAATGTTCTTATTGTGAAGGATCTAAACACACTAAAGAGACATGCTTTAAGATTCATAGCTACCCAGAATGGTGGCATCGGTTACAAGCAAAGAATAAACGCACTAGAGGAGAAACTGCCAACACAGGCAAGGATGGGCAGATTGCTAGAGGATTGGCTATTGTCTCTGTTAATAAAGCTTCAATTCTCAATGACTTAACCCTCACTTTGAGCCCAACTGAAGGACACAATACCACCTCATGTACAATTTTTCTAAACTCTAATGTGAAGAAAACCGATTCTTTGTGGATTCTTGATTTGGGAGCCTTTGACCATATGACCAGCGATGAAAGAGATTTTTCCCAAAGAACTATACTACAAGGAACAAGCATTGCAAATGCCAATTGGGAGACATTTCCAATGACAGGGGCTGGCACAGTGGTGTTGTCATCCAATCTACCACTTTCTATTACACTTATTGTTCCTTTTCTTGCACATAAATTACTATTTGTAAGCTAGATAACTAAGGAACTACAGTGTGTTGTGATTATTTACCTTAATGTTTTCTTCCTTCAAGATATTAATAAGAAGGAGATTATCAGATGTGGTACTGAGGGGGGACTTTACTACTTGTATTATGTGAAGATAAGTCAAACATGTCAGACCACTCATTCCAACAAGTCCAAAGAGGAGCAGATTTATCTTTGGCACTGTCGATTAGGCCACCCATCATTTGGCTATTTGAAACATGATTTTCCTGTTTTATTTTCAAACTTGACAGTTTTTGAGTTTAAAAGTGAGAAATGCATTTTGGCTAAAAGCCATCGAGCTAATTATTCTTTGAGTTCCAATAAGAGTATGGTGCCATTTATGTTAATTCATGTTGATGTGTGGGGGGCTTCCTTAAAAACCAATATGCCTGACCATCGATGGTTTGTGATATTTGTTGATGATTGCACTACGATGACATGGTTATATCTATTGAAGAATAAGGATGAAGTTTTTGAAACTTTTCAATCTTTGTACAAGACAAGTTGCACTTAATAATGCCTCCGTATCACAAGTTCTTCACTCAGATAACGGAGGGGAGTTTATGAATGCTCGGTTTAGAGATTTCTTTCACCAACATGGAATGGTTCATGAGACTTCGTGTCCACAAATTCCTCAACAAAACGGAGTAGCAAAATGAAAAAATCGTCATATCCTAGAAATTGCTCGAGTGCTGCTCATTGTAATTAATAAACTGAATCAGTATTGGGCATATGCAGTCATGATAGTAGTTTATGTTATTAATAGAATGTCATTAAAGGTACTTGAGATCCAAACACCTCTCCAAATGCTATCTCAATTTGTTACTTTACCTTTAGTTTTGATGATGCCACCAAGAGTATTTATGTGTGTGGCCTTTGTTCATCTCTATAAGGATCAACGCATAAAAGTTAATCCCCGTGTAGTTCAATGTCTTTTTTTGGGCTGTAGAATTCATCAAATGGGGTATCGTTGCTATGATCCCACTTATAGATGCACTTATGTAACAATGGATGTCACATTTCTAAAATGTGAGAATTTCTACACTTCCAAGACATCCACTTTTCCTCTTCAAGGGGAGAATCTTAATGAAAAGCTTAATTGGTTGTGTTTTGAATGGCCAGAATTTAATGACCTAAAGACATCATCTTTTAGTGAGGATAATAGAAGAGCAGAGATAGAAACTTTTAGTGATTGTACTAATGTAAGTTGTCAGTGAAGGCACCTCCTCAAATGAGATAGAAGTAAATTCTTCCACAAATGTCCCCTCTCTCTCAACAGTATCCATTGGTCCATCTCTTGAGAATATCACTAAGGTAAATACTCCAATTACTCCTTATATCTCTAACATCACAGAATGCCCTGTTTCTGTTGGCTATGAATTACCTTTTAGGCATAATCATGGCAGACCTCCAAATCGATATTCTCTCAAAACAGAAGCGAGAAGTTTGAAATATCCCATTGCTAATAATGTAACCACTAAAAGGCTCTTTTAACCAGTGAGACGCCTTACTCATCATCTTTCAGCTTACCACATTTCTACAAGTGTAGAAAAAGGTGTTACAAGATCCAAGATGGGTCCAAGATATGAAGGAGGAGATGAAGGCCTTCCTAAAAAAGGGACATGAGTACTCGCCTCACTTCGAAATGGAAAGAAACCGGTGGGATGCAAATGGGTTTTCTCAATTAAGTACAACACAGGTGGCTCTGATGAACGATACAAGGCAACATTGGTGGCCAAAAGGTATACCTAGACATGTGGAACCGATTATTAGGAAACATTCTCACTGGTGGACAAATTGAACACAATCAGAGTTCTACTATCCTTTGTAACAAATTTAGATTGGCCCTTACATCAATTCGATATGAAAAATGCATTCTTCCATGGTGAGCTTGAAGAGGAGATTTACATGGATGTTTCACCTGGGTTTACTATAAATTCTTGAGGTAAGGTATTCATGGCTACCTTAAATGGTGGCATCAGTTATAAGCAAAGAAGAAGCACTGGAGGAGAGATTGCCAATATGTCTGATCATCAATGGTTTGTGATATTTGTTGATGATTGTACTACGATGATAGGGTTATAGGTACTGAAAAACAAGGATGAAGTTTTTGAAACTTTTCAATCTTTTTACAAGACGATTTGCACTCAATATGCCTGCACACCACAAGTTCTTCACTCAGATAATAGAGGGGAGTTTATGAATGCTCGATTTAGGGATTTCTTTCACCAACATGGAATGGTTCATGAGCCTTTGCGTCCACAAACTCCTCAACAAAATGGAGTAACAAAATGGAAAAATCGTCATATCCTAGAAACTACTCGAGCGCTCCTCATTGGAGTTAATATACTAAATCAGTATTAGGCATATGCAATTATGACAGTAGTTTATGTTATTAATAGAATGCCATTAAAGGTACTTGAGATGCAAACACCTCTCTAAATGTTATCCCAATTTGTTACTCTACCTTTAGTTTTGATGATGCAACAAAGAGTATTTGAGTGTGTGGCCTTTGTTCATCTCCATAAGGATCAACACATAAAAGTTAATTCCCGTGCCGTTCGATGTCTTTTTGTAGCTGTAGATTTCATTAAAATGGGTATCGTTGCTATGATCCCACTCATAGATGCACTTATGTAACAATGGATGTCACATTTCTAGAAGGTGAGAATTTTTGCACTTCCAAGACATCCACTTGTCCTCTTCAAGGGGAGAATCTTGATGAAAAGCTTAATTGGTTGCGTTTTGAATGGCCAAACTTTAATGGAGATGGAAATTTTTAGTGATTGTTACTAAAGAAGTTGTCAGTGAAGGCACCTCCTCAAATAAGATAAAAGTAAATTCTCCCACAGATGTCCCCTCTCTCCCAACAGTACTCATTGGCCCATCTCTTGAGAATATCACTGAGGTAAATACTCCAACCTCTCCAATTACTCCTTATGTCTCTAACACCATGGAATGTCTTGTTTCTGTTGGCTATGAATTACCTTTCAGGCATAATCTGGTGAACCTCCAAATCGATATTCTCCTGAAAAAGAAGAGAGAAGTTCGAAATATCCCATTGCTAATAATGTACCTACTGAAAGGCTCTCTGAAGCAATGAGACGCCTTGCTCCTCATCTTTCAACTCACAACATTCCTACAAGTGTAGAAAAAGGTGTTACATGATCCAAGATGGGTCCAAACTATGAAGGAGGAGATGAATGCCTTATTAAAAAATGGTACATGGGTACTCGTGTCACTTCCAAATGGAAAGAAATCGATGGGATGCAAATGGGTTTTCTCGATCAAGTACAATATAGATGACTCTGTTGAACGATACAAGGCAACATTGGTGGCCAAAAGGTATACCCAGACATGTAGAGTCGATTATCAAGAAACATTCTCATCGGTGGATAAATTGAACATAATTAGAGTTCTATTGTCCCTTGCAGCAAATTCAGATTGGCCCTTACATCAATTCGATGTGAAAAATGCATTCCTCCATGGTGAGCTTGAAAAGGAGAATTACATAGATGTTCCACTTGGGTTTACTGGAAATTATGGAGGTAAGTTAGTGTGTAAATGGCAAAAGGCCTTGTATGGACTAAAACAATCTTCTCGAGCATGATTCGGAAGACTGAGCTTGGCAATGAAAAAATACGGATTTCACCAGAGTAGCTCTGATGACACGCTCTTTTTGAAGCATCAACAAGGAAAAATCATAGCTCTAATTGTCTATGTTGATGATATGATTATTACTAGAGACGATGCTGAAGAGATTACTAAGCTTCAAGAACAATTGGCACTTGAGTTTGAAATGAAAATTTTAGGAGGAATCATGTACAAATTGAAGTTATAAGATCTAACCAAGCATATTTCTTTCTCAACAGAATTATGTTTTGGATTTATTAGCTGAAGTTAGGTTACTAAATTGTAGACCTGCTGATGTACCAATAGTTTAGAATCGTCCAATTGGAGAGTACCCAAATCAAGTCCTAATAAACAAAAGCAGATATCAGAGATTGGTTGGAAATTGATTTATTTATCTCACACAGGACTTGAAATTGCATATGCGGTAAGTGTAGTTAGTCAGTTCTTGCATTGTCTCAGCGAAGATCATATGAGTCTTGTACTGCAAATCCTTCGATATCTGAAGTCATCCCCAGGAAAGGAATTTTGTTCTTTAAAAATAACCACTTGAATGTTGAAGGGCATACTGATGTGGACTAGGCAGGGAACATATCAGATAGGAAGTCTACTTCAGGCTATTTCACATTTTTTGGGGGAAATTTAGTTACTGGAGAAGTGAAAATAGAAAATAGTGTCTTTATTAAGTGCAGAAGCAGAGTTTAGAGGAATGGCAAAGGGACTATGTGAACTTCTTTAGCTTAGGAGACTATTATCTAAAATTGGATTTCCTCCTGATGATGAATTGAATTTTTTTGTGATAATAAAGCAGCAATTGGTATTTCACATAACCCAGTCCAGCATGATTGAACCAAACATGTTGAAGTTGATAGACACTCAATCAAACATAACCTTGAAACAAAGATAGTTCGGTTTCCTTTTGTGAGATCTGAAGATTAGCTAGCAGATATTTTAACTAAAGCTACGTGTAGCAGAAGTTTTCACAACTCACTTAGCAAGTTAGGCATGTTGGATCTATATGCACAAACTTAAGGGGGAGTGCTGCCATGTGTTGTCAGTTGCAAGATTAAATGATGGAATCGATCAATTAGAGCTAAAATTATAGCAAGATTTGTATTGATTTGTATTTTCCAAATATAGATCATATGGATTGCTATATATGTGAAATATCACCTTTGTACAAATATACATACGAAATAAGAGATTTACTCTCTAAAAAGGTAGTTATGACAAAAGTCGTCAGTGAGTATTTAAAGGACAATGTGTTCTTTACTCCCAACATGCTAGATATTTGGTATATCATTTTGTGTTATAGTTGAAATGCAAAGATATAAATGAATCGCTAATGATTATATGCAAAAGATAAATTTGGAATATATTGTGTTATTATCTAGGAATTTCTTATGGTGATGAATTGAGATGAGAGCATGGAGGCCAATGTTATCATCAGTTTTGGTTCTTAACTCACATAATTTTGATATAATTTAACCATTTTAAGTGTTTATTTTCTCCGTTAAGGCTTTATAGATTTGCCTAATTTGTTGAAAGAAAGATTATGTGCTTCACAATCTAAAATCGTAATTAGATATAGTAATTTGACATGAACTTGATTTGAGATTTACTAAAAACTATATCAATTAAAGCAATATTATTCTATTAAAATATAATAAAAATTAAATTATAAAATTATAATTCATTTAAAATTTTGAATTTTATATTGATAAATCAAAGAAGGTTCTAATTGGTGTTTTGATGATAACAAATTATAATTACTAGTAATGTATTTATTAATTTGATGAAAAGCAATATTATAACAAAATAAAGTCATAAACTCGAAAAGATTGTGTATGAAGTTAAAAAAAGAAACTGATGTTTGCAACTGACAAAATAAAGATCAAGATAAGAACAAAAGAAGAACAAGACTTATCAAGGTCATTTTACATTTGTATTGTTATTTATAATCTCACTTTGTTAATTTGATGATCTAAAAGGCTCACTATATATAATCATTTCTTCTTACTTCGTTGTATGAGTCTTTATATTTATCAAGAAACATTAATGCTTTTGATTTTAATGTAAAAGCCTCTTAATCTTTCAAATAATTTATGGGGAACATTTTAAGAAGCATTTTAATCACATTTGGATTAATCAAATTGGTTTTGAATATTTGAAGTTGTGAAAATCAATTTTTTGAGTGATTGATCGACCTGTATGGGTTAGTAGTCAACCAATATGGATTAAAGTTATTAAATTTCATGTACCGTGAGTTTGTTGTAACATTAATTAATATATCGGCTGACCATTGTGCCATATTGGTATATCAATATGTGTATTGGTTGACCAGTTTCAACGACCAATGAATCAGAAGTTGTAAATACATATTGGTCAACCAATATGTTAGGCTAATCGATTAATGTGTCATATATAGTCACTGTAATGGCTAATTCTTGACTTTAACGACTATTTGGGTCTCAAAACACTAAAAATATTTTTTCTCATTAGTTTTAGCATAAAGAACATTTTAGGTGTTGTAGACACACATTTCAAAGAGTTTTTCAATTACTTGAGCATCATTGTCTTATATTTGTGTGTAAGAGCCACTTTGAGTTGTTAAGTGAATAACTGAAATATTTTTTAATTGTAATATTTTGTTGGGGTGTTGGATTATACTTGGGAGCGTTCCAAGTATGATTAAGGTTCCTCTTTACGTTGAAAAAAGATTGTTAAAGGGTTCCTCTTTATAAAAAAATGATTGTTACTCTTCACCTTAAAAGAAGAATTATAATGGAATTCCAATAAAAGTCTTCAGAATGGACGTAGGCAAGGATTGTTTGCTAAACCATTATAAATCAGTTTGGATTCTCTCCTTCATATCCTTTTTAAATAATTGTTCAATTGTTTGATTAATTTATATTAAACAATTTTCTTATACTTATTTATATTGATTATTATTAATTAAGTACATTCGTTAGAAAATTGTTAAATTTTGTAAACACTTAATTCATCTCCCCTCTTGGGTGCCATTAGGGACTAATAAGTGGTATCATAATGGGTATATTAGGCTAGCATTTCTAATTCTACAATAAAGATTATAATGACATATTTAGAAACATCATAATCATCATCATTCAATTAAGATGGAAAAAGCATTAGTAGATCACCTTTCCTTGATGGTAATAATTACATTTATTGGAAAACTAGAATGAGATTCTTCTTAATATCCAAAAGTGTAGACCTTTGGGAAATAATGTTAAATAGTTCATTTATTCCTACTAAAATTATAGATAATAAAAAGGTATTCAAATTAAAGGAATGATAGGAAATTGAAGATAAGATATTAGTTTCCTTAAATAGTAGTACCATACACATCCCTTTTTATGCATTAGAAATAAATTAACGAATTCAATAGAGTCTCTATGTATGAAACAACTTATGAAATTTGGCATAGCCAATCAAGTAAAAGAGACCAAAGTAAGCATACTAACGCATCAATACGAACTATTTCAAATGAAGCATGATAAAAACATATCTAACATATATGCTAGATTCATTTCTACGCGCGTAAAATCCAGATGCTGAGCTATGGGCTTAGTGGTGTTCAAGCAATTCCATTTCTCATTCAATTCAATTCATTCAACTATAACATGCATAATATATAATATTTTTCAAATATAAATATCTTCACTTATTTCTAAGCATAAATAGGCATTTAAAATCAAGTTATGAAATATAAGCATGTATCTATTTTAATAATTCATATCTAATTACACAATGATGAATAAATTGTACATTTTAATTTAAAAGTCAATTACTATTTTCATTTGAAGTTAATCATTAGTCACGCATATATATGTTTTTTGTAATTGCTTCAAAGTAAAATCTAACAGAATTGCATTGTCGAGCCAGTTAAGTGCGATTTTAAAATATAGGATTGGGTTCTCATAACCATATAGTCTTTTTTTATTTACATAGTGAGACTGAGCTCTCGGACCTATGCAGTTCATAAGACAAATCAAATATCTTACATCGAAATTGAGTTCTCAGAGCCATACAATCCAGCAACGTATATTATAACGCAGTACTGCTAACTTCCTAATTGGCATGCCAACTTTATCACATTCCTCCAATTCCTATCTATTTTACTAGGGGCAAATCTAATTAAATTTTACTGAAATTTCATAATAAAAGCTTATAATAACCAATTCAAGCTATTCCATATTCGAGACATATTCATCTTACCAATTAGTCAAAAATAACATGTATATCAAGTTTTTCAATTCAAACGTAACGTATGCCAATTGGGGAAAATATAAATTATAATTCTAAAATCTCAATTCATCACATATACTACTTCATTTAGCATCCAATTAAATATTTTTAACAACAATTTCATAAACCCCCAATTTTATCTTAAGAACCTAAATTACATAATACACAATTTTTAGGGAAAAATCGAATTACATGAACACATACCAAATTAATGTCCAATTCTTCAAATTAAGCTTCCATCAACTTCAATTTCACCATCAATTCCTTATTCCTTGTCTGTCTCTTCCTCTCTCTCATTCAATTCATCTTCTTTATCTTCATAATACTGCATAACAAATTCAATTTGATGCATTTTATTCATCAATGCATGCTACTACATCAAAATCATGTATTAAAAATAATCAAAACTCCATTAACTTACCTTATAAATTTTCGGGTACTACTCATTAAGAACACCCATATACTTTTTCTTCATCTTTTTTCAATTTTTTGTTGATATGGTGAGTTTAGGGACTCTAGGCTGATGATTTAGTGTTTAATAGGTAATTTGGGGTTAAAAATAAAGAAAGTTGGCTTGAAAATAAAAGAAAATAAAAGAAAAATGGAGCTTGAAGAGGGAGGTGGTTCTCGACAATGTTTTGGAGAAGAAGATAATGGGTTGTTGACAAAAATGTCATGTGGTCTCTTATTAAAATTTTTCCAATTGTTTTTTTTAGATCCAAAATTAACTTTAACTTTTAATTCATTCTTTTCTTCTTCTCAATAAAAATACCCATAAGAAAAATATCAATATCACATAAAGACCTTAATTAATATCATTTATTTCCATTAATATTTTCAAGTTTGACTTTCACCCTTTCTCATGCCAAACTTTGACCAATGGTCAACTCTTGGTCAAACCCTCAAAACGAAATCATAATTTGATCCTCGGCTATCCTTGAGCAATATTATCTGATGCTAAATAAAATAAAATGTAGTTTGGGTCCTGAGTGTCACTATTCACCTCGGGATACAATATTCACTACCCAAAAACTACTATTCATGAAATCAAGATTTTTGGGGCGTTACACTTATGAAAGCAATGAGGAAGAAATCAATTTAATCACTAGAAAATTCAAGAAGTTCTTAAGAAGAAATTTTACAAAATAAAGGACTTCAAGGAAGGTAAAAATGATTTAAAATATAAATTCTCTAATATTATTTGCTTTGAATGTTTAAAACTTGGTCATATAAAGTCACATTATCCTTGACTCAAAGATGCATCTAAGTCATGATTCTTTTTATTTTTCACAATTATTTCATCATCATCAATAAAAGGGAGATTGTTGAACTGAGGAAGGTTCTAATCGATGTTTTTATGATGATAAAACATTAATTTATTTATTAATTTGATGAAAAGCAATATTAGAACAATTGAAGCCATAAACTCAAGAAGATAGTATATGAAGTTGAAAAGGAGAAGTTGAAGTTTGCAATCGACAAAATGAAGATCAAAACAATAACAAAGAAGATCAACGCTTATTAAGGTCATTTGAGATTTTGTATTAATATTTGTAATCTCACTTTATTAATTTTAGGTTCCAAAAGGCTCACTATACCTGATACTTTTATCTTAGTTCATTGCATGAGTGTTTACATTCAATAAAAGGCATTGAAACTTTTGATTTTAATATAGAAGTCTCTTAATCTTTAAAATTATCTTTAGGGATCATTTTTAGAAGTATTTTAATCATATTTGAATTAAATAAATTAAATTTGAGCGTTTGAAGTTGTTAAAATAATGTATTATAGGTGATTGGTCGAACTATATGGATTAATGGTTGACCAGTATAGATTAAAGTTGTTAAGTTTGATGTATCGTGAGTTTGTTGTAACATCGATTGATATATTGGTTGACCAATGTGCCATATCTATAAATGCACATTGGTCAATTAGTATATTACACTAATCGATTAATTCTCAAATATAGTCGTTATAATGACTAGTTTTTGGCTCGAAAGATTATTTGGATCCTAAAACACTATAAATATATACGTTCTCATTAATTTTAGCATAATAACGTTTTTGTGAATTATATACACACATTTTAAAGAGATTTTCAATCATGAGAGTATCATTGCCTTATATTTGTGTGAGTAAGCCATTTTGAGTTATCAAGTGAATAAGTGAAATATTTTTAAGTTTTTGTTGGGGTGAATTGGATATTATACTTAAGAGTGTTCCAAGTAGAATTAAGATTCCTCTTCACATTAGAAGAAGATTAGAAAAATGGTTTTTTTTTTAATTGAGAAAGATTGTACAAATGTTATTTTTTGCTTTGATAGAAGAATTATAGTTGAATTGTAAAAAGAGTCTTAAGAATGAACATAGGTTATCAGTTGTCTGTTGATCCACTATAAAACGGTTTGCATTTTCTCTTCCTCATCTTTTTTAAATTATTGTTTAATTGTTCGATTCATTTATATCTTATTGATATAGATTGATATTAATTAGAAAAATTGTTGCATTTTGTAAATACTCAATTCACTTCCCTTTTAAGTGTGGTTAATGAATAACCCATACAAATATTAAGTTAATTAATTATCTTCTCAAACTTAAGTAATTTATGGAGAAAAAGCATTTCAAAAAATGTATATATTATGTGTGGGCATATATGGTTAATATTAATTTATTCCTTATTAAGTGATTTCTGTTATAAGTATGATATGATATGATCAATATAAATTTTAGAATAATTTTATATTTAAATAATTTTATTCTAAACAATAACAAGCTACTGTAAATACAATCAAAATATCCACTCGAAAGAGCACGTAAGAAGCTGAGGTTTGCCTCCTGGGAAAAAAATATCTATTCCTTTCCAACATCCTTTTAAATTTCACAAAATCCAGGTGGCATTACATGATTCTTTCCCGCCACGAATAGATAACAGATGAGATCCAATCTGATATCTATCAATGGTCATTGCACTCCCTCCCTTTGCTGTCTTCGTCACCCTTATTAGAACTACTATTCTAAGTTCTATACCATCCACCTCGAATGTGTTTACTATTACTTGAATTAATAACTAGGTCCATTGAATTTATTATATTACACCTCATTACTCATATTAAAAAATATAAACAAAATTTTAACATATAATATTGATTTTTTTATTAATCATTATTAATAATGTATTAATCAATTTAACATGGAGTAAATTAAGGTTTTATTTAAAAATTTATTTTATTATGTAATAATAATATTAATAAAATATCAAGATCCTATTTTATTACAAATTATTTTATATGTAAATAATACTACTTAATATTAAATTCTAGAATAATGTTTTATTAATATTGAAAGAATATTATTTATCCTATTTTATTAACATATGTTAATTTTTTTATATATTAGATTTTTGTTTATTGTCTTATAATGCTAATAAGTAAGATGATTAATTTTTTGGAAACAACCACTCTACTAGTTAGGAGTAAGATTGCAACTGTATACTCCAGGCCCGCGTCTCAACAAGATTTCTACTGAGTGTTGTAGTTTATTTGTTTGTTAAGATGATTAATTTATTATAATATATATTTATAATTTTTTAATAAAATAAATTAATATTTTAGAATAAAAATCTAATATTTTTATTTAAGTTATGAGATGTAAGTATGATAACTTTTTATAATAAAGAAATCTATAATTTTATTTATCAACACTAAAATCAATAAAGCTAATTATTACCTATTTATAAAAATAAGTCATAAATAAAAAATTAAGTGGTTTATTTATTATCATATTAAAACTAATAAATATAACAGTATCTTAAATTTCAATAATATTATAATTTATAATATAAATAATAATATATAATTTTTTCAATAAATCTTTATACTGTGATAAGATTACGTAAAATATAAGAGATTTTAGAGCAATTCATGAAATTAAATGGGATGTTGGTATTTTTTAACTCTCTAATATAATTATTTTTTCTTTAATCGCTCACCATATTTGTTACCCGGCCCAGCGGATCCTGGCCTACGACCATTACAAAATTACTGATTGGCTATTATCGTTTATTGATTGAGCCGCGAAAATTCACGAATTTCGAAATTTATAAGCACACTGCTGTACGGTACTCTGAAAGACGCAAATTATCGTTAAACCCAACGGGGAAAAACGAAGCCCTTGCTTTACTGTATAATTCATAAGGACGAAAATGCCCATCCTTCCAACCGTGGATTTAAAATAATATTTTCATTTATCAATTATTTGAGCATTTTAGATTATGAAGTCAAAATTTTCATGTATAATAAAAAATAAAAAATAACTATGTAAATTATTTTCAATTTACTTTTAAATAAAAATTATTGTTAAATATATATCATAAAGATTTCTCAATTTGCCAATAATTTTTAGTCTTCAATCATAAACTTAAGTAGTATTTATAATATAAATTAGTAAATCGAAAGAACTTCGAAATTTAATTTTAATTCCCAATAGTCATAAAAATTTTGAAGTGACACGTAAAATTACAAAAATTTGAAACCTAGGAGGAAAACAAAAAATATGAAAAAAGAAAACAGAAGGATACGAAATCCCAACAGGGCTAGTTCTGTCATTCCTGGATAATTTAAGGTTGTCCTCTCTCTCCTCCCTCAAAGAAAGCAAGAAACGGACTCGTCTCTATCTAACCCCTCTCCTGTCTCTCTCTAACCCTAAGTTCTAATCTTTCCGTTGCTGCAATCTTCTTTCTTTCTGATTCTTCTCAAATTTCACTACCCATCAAGAGTCAAGAAGAGGTATATCTATAAATTGCATTCGGAATATTGATTTCTAGGCATCGAAAGAGAGGGGGAGAGAGCGGACTCTAATTATGGCAAACGGTACGGATCAGAAGGATTTGTTAATGGCCAAGGTACGGCCGGGTCTTAAGCGTGAGTTTGAGTTCGCGTTCAGATCCCAGTCGGAAGTCTGCGGGTTGGGTCGAACCCGGTCGGTTCGGGCTCAAGCCGGGGCTTCTCCTCCCAATAATGTAAGTGCTGAGAAATCGAAAAGTAACAAAAGATTGAAGAACGGTGTAAAGGGTTCTAAGAGCGGTGGCCTAAATGGTGAGAAGTTGAGTGATTTGGTGGGGAAAGTAGTGGGTAGTGGAGATATGATGGAGATTGTGCGAGAAGAGGAGGCAAAAAGTGATGTGGTTGAATTGGGGAGTGGGGATGAGGAGGCAAAGGTTGGTTTGATCGAATCCGTGACTATTGGGAGGAGTTGCGATTTGGAGAGTGTGGAAGGTAAGGACAATGGTGCTGATTCGAAGTGTGTAGAGGACATTGGGAAGGGTGGTCATAGTGGCCGGGAAAAGGGTCTAGAGAATGTGGAGTCAATTAGTGCTCCTGATTCAGACAATAAATGTGAGCAAGGGACTAATGATACTGTTCCGTCTTCCATAGGTGTTCACGATTCTAAGAGTGAATTGGTTGATGGGGTTTTGGAAACAAAAGGTTCTCCAGAAGTAAGAATGAGTGGTGGCGTTAATGAACTTGAAGAAGGAACAAGTGGGTCGTCGCCGGATTTGGTGAATGGTGAGTCGGGTAGCAATGGCCCACTGTTAGTTTTGCAAAATGGTAGCGAACGTAAGGAGCAAAAACATTTTGTTAGGAGGTTTACGAGGTCAGCCTTCAAGTTGCAGGAGACTGAAAAGGAATCGATTTGTGAGGATGGCGTGGCGGAGAATAGTGTTGAAGCCAAGAATGGTGCTTTTGAAAGTTCATCACCTACAACAGCTACTGCTAATGCCTCATCGTCACCCAAGACATCAAAAAATAGCAAGTTCCATATCAAGTTGAAGGATCTTCTTGGATCAGGACTACTCGAAGGGCTGAGAGTGAAGTACTTGCGGGGCTCCAAGGTATGGCTTCGCACGCCATAAGTGTTTCTACTACGGATGCTTGTTATTAGTTCAACTTTTGATTTGGGATTTGATTTAATTGTTTGTAGGCTAGAGTTGGTGAGACAGGGCTGCGCGGAGTGGTCAAAGGATCAGGAATTTTGTGTTTTTGCCAAACTTGCAAAGGAAATGATGTGAGTGTCTTTGCTTGTAGTTATTTTTTGTTTGCCCATAAAGAGTTCCCCGCATGATGTATAAATATAGTTCTTTGTTTTACTGTCAAATAGGTTGTTAAGCCTATCACATTTGAGCTGCATGCAGCCAGCTCAAATAAGCGGCCACCAGAGTATATTTACCTAGAGAATGGAAACACACTCCGAGATGTTATAAATGTTTGCAGGGACGCTTCTTTGGAGAACTTAGATGAAGCATTGCATGTTTCTATTGGGCGTTCGGCTTTGAAGAGATCTAATTTCTGCTTCAACTGCCGAGGTTTCTTTTCCCTTCTTGCATGGTGTTCAATGCGTTTTTTTTTCCCTTTCCTTAAAAGAAAAATCCTAACGGCCTTGTGATACATATTTTAGGCCCTCTTCTTGATGTCAACTCTGGAAATTCAATGGTTATTTGTGGTCGGTGCATGGAGTTTGTGGATTCTGATTCTGTCTCAGCAGGAGCAAGTGATACAAATGAAGGGTAATCAATGTTACAAAGCATGTGTTCCGTCAGTTAACCTAGTTTTCTTAAATGAATCTAATCAACTATTCCAAGTAGAACCTTTTCATACATGAATGGCCATTTATGTTCTGTTATAAAATTGTCCTGCATGATTAATCATAGATAGCCAATTAGACTATACTATCTGTCATTTTATTGTCTTCTCTTGAGAGCATTGGACTTGTGAATTGAGTGCTGTTCTTAGGTTTTGTTTCACTGGTTGTCATCAAACCCTAATAGAAATGCTACTAATATAAACTGAAGTATCAACGGTATATTTGCATTTATTTGCTGCTAAACATTGTGTGCCAATTTTAGATGGAAAACTTGCAAAAACTTCTGCCTCTTTATGTTCTAAATCACAAGAATGTGGTTTCTGACTGTGTACGAGATTTACTGAAATTCCATCTAATTGCAGTTAGAGTTTGTCTTTTAGCAACATAGGAATGCTCAGACAACAGCATCAGTCAGCTGCAAATACACAGTTGCATTTGTATTTGTGTCATCTCTTTTTGTGTTCAATGAAATATATCTTTCAACGGCAAGATAAGGTAGGCTGATATCTTCTATTGATATTGCTTTTTTATTGGTTTATTCAGGACACCGAAACCGTTGCCAGTTCCAAAATCCTCTGGAAGTTTGATAAACAATAGCTCTTTACAGAGCAAGAGCCATGGAAGACTGACAAGGAAGTTAGTTTCTCTTCTTTGTTCTGACACCTAATGTCTCCATATCTATTTTAATTTTTAATCTTTCGTTTAGAAATAAATCAGTATTTGACTCATAATGTTTCTTGTCAGAGCTTTCTGTTGTAATGTATTTTATGTTTCTTCATTCACTTTGTTAGGGATCTGAGATTACATAAATTGGTTTTTGAAGAAGATATCTTGCCAGACGGAACTGAAGTTGCATATTATTCACAGGGAAAGGTGGTTGTTGTTATGTTGATGACAAGTTAATTTCTGTTAACGTTAAATTACGTTTACTGAGTGTACCTATCAAATGTTGGCAGAAATTACTCACGGGATACAAGACAGGTTATGCAATATTCTGTTATTGCTGCAACTCTGAGGTATGTTTTATTGTGTTGAAGAAACTCTCCTGCTTTCCCCATCAAGGAGAAAAATAGGAAAATGATGAATGGAATTTATCTTATTCTGGAGTTTCTGTCTTTCATGAAATTCTTTATGAAAATTTGATCCCTCTTTACATGTGTTGCAGGTTAGCCCTTCTCAATTTGAAGCTCATGCTGGTTGGGCATCCCGTCGGAAACCGTGAGTATACATATTTTATTGGTCTTATGTCCATTGTGGAATATCTATTGGCTCCAGATGATTAATAGAAAGCTTATGTTGTTTGGACTGCTGGTGCATTTAATTAATCAACCTTCATTTTTCAGTTGTTTTTATTTGCATGTTTGAAGTATTGTTTGCTCTTATTTCCTCTCCAATTTGATTTGTGCTCCTTTTCTACAGTTACTTGCACATTTACACATCTAATGGGGTGTCTCTCCATGAGTTGTCAATATCTCTTTCCAAAGTTCGGAAGTTGTCTACCAATGAAAATGATGACCTGTGCCAAAAGTGTCAAGATGGTGGAGATCTTTTGTGTTGTGATGGATGTCCCAGAGCTTTCCACCCAGGTGATTTTTTATTTTTCTTTTATTAGTAGTGTTATTTGAAACTTGACGCATTAGTCCTCACAGAAAATGGAGGAATCGTGCTATTATAATTGTGGAGCATATATATTGCCATATTAGAGAAAATTGGAATTGCAATTTGTATTCTTGAAAACAACTACGTTATTTTGTAACTGTGAGTAGTTAAAGGCTTGGAAAGAGAGAGGCATTGGGCATTTGAATTCTTTTTTATGTACACTTTCTCTTGATTATAGGAAATTGTAACTACATATTTACCACTGCTAATCATTTCTAGCAGACATCCACATCTTGGAGGTTTATTGGTCTAGATCAACTCTATACTTCGCATCTTAGGTAGCAAAGGTAGTTTTGGTAGTTAAAATCAATGATTAAAAAACCAAATCGGGTTGAGTGGTGCTTGTGTGTGTGCGTGCGTGGGTGCCTGAGAGAGAGAAATTTGCTGCTAACAAGTTGTGCTCTCATTGATTGTATTCTAACTTGTGGAAGCTTGATACGTGTGTATAAGCACATTAATGCTTCCTTTAATGTAGCCACTAAAAGAATTAATGGATGCAAATTGCTGATGCTTTTCCTTGATTGCTCAATCCCAATTTGCATAATATGTATATTACCTGCTGCAGAATGTCTTTCTCTGCCTAGCATTCCAAAGGGAAAGTGGTATTGCAAGGTTTGTTTGACTACCTATCAGAAGGAGAAATTTGTGGAAAATAATGCCAATGCAAAAGCAGCTGGTAGGGTTGCTGGAGTAGATCCCATTGAGCAAATAACCAGACGATGCATTCGCATTGTGAAGCTAGAGAATGCTTCTGGAGGATGTGTTTTGTGCAGGTTGAGTCTCACTTTCTTTCTAATCAATGCCACTAGTTATTTTTTCTCTGCATCTCTTCTTTCATCCTTTTGTTCTTTTTGTGGTCAATGTTTATGTGAAAGATAACTGTGACAAGTTGTAACTTTGCTTTGCTGGCATGTACTGCTTGTATCTTCTTAGTAAGCTTAGATTTGTGTAGTTGAAGATTCAGGATCTTATGTTTTTCTTGGTGATTTGAATTGGGAAATGAATTGGGTGAAACAAGTTATTGGTCCCTTTTTAGTGCATGGATACATATCATTTTGGTTTCATTTCAAGCCAAGCCAATAACCCTTCGTGTTCCTCTAAATGAAAGAATGAAAGCACAATACTCCTGTTTAACTATTGTCTGCACATCATGCATATTTTGCTTTGTTTACCTTAATTGCACAAATTACTTGACTTCAATCTTCAGAACCCCTTATTCTAGGAAAGAACTGAATGAAGTGGAAATTCTTCCTGTTTTACGACTTGTTATGTTTATATCATCTCTAGTCTACTGTAATACACTGTACGTTCATTGTCTTGCAGGGAGCATGACTTCCAGAGAGATTTTGGTCCCCGGACTGTTATAATTTGTGATCAGGTTTATAATAATTCATTCATTAAAAATGTTAATTCACTTATCGATAAATTCTGCATTAATATACACTTAATTTCTTCAGTGTGAAAAGGAGCATCATGTTGGCTGTTTAAGGGATAACAAACTAGACGACCTGAAGGTTTGTGCTAAATTCTGTTTTTTATCATGCAAAAGTTATTGTATTTGGTGCTTATTTATTTTTTTGACAAAAATAGAGTACCTAAAGGTGATCATATGCTGTTGGAATATGACATTTGTTCAACAGGAGTTGCCAAAAGGTGACTGGTTCTGTTGCTCTGGTTGTGCCAGAATCCATTCAACTCTGCAGAAATTGGTTATACGTGGTGAAGAGAAACTTCCTGATGTATGTCTGGATGCTTTAAAGAAGAGGCAAGGAGATAATTGTTCAGATATGGGTGACAAAATAGATGTGAGATGGAGGCTTCTTAATGGGAGGAAAAATTCTTCTGATGATGCTAAATCATTATTGTCTGTTGCTGTCGAGATCTTTCATGTGAGGAATCTCTAGTTAGCTTTCATTAGAATGCTTTTGGCTATCATCTATAGAACATATGAAGATCAATTGTGATGATAGTCTTAGGATGATCAATATTAATGTTGAACATTGTTTTTCCTGGTCTTAATACTGTCATGTGCCAATCTATTCATGCAATCATTACTATATTCCTGCCCCATCTCTGAAATAAAGTAGAAGTTGCTTCAGTATCTGAGTAGTAATTGATTCTTAGCTTCGTTTTTTCTTATATGGGGTATTAGGAGAGGTTCGATCCGATAATCTTACAACGACCTGTAAGTGAAGGTGGCAACATTGACCTCATTCCATCATTGGTGTTTGGGTAAGCAATAACTTATATTTCAATTTTTTCCTTAGGATTTTAAACAGGTTTTGATTTTCAGTATTGGTTTTTCAATTTCTTTATCTTTTTGTGCCTTTAGTGCTTGAACTGCATGAGATTGTTTTGAGAAAGATAACATTATTTGTCTTTTTAGGGATAACGATGTGAAAACGCAAGAACTTGGCGGCGTGTATTGTGCTGTGTTGCTAGTCAAGTAGGATTGAACAGATCTTTCTTTTTTTTATTACCATTTTCTGAAAATGAACATTATATTGATAACTGGGCCTTGGCATACAGCAATGTGGTTGAATCAGCTGCAATTGTGAGGATTCTGGGGGAGGAACTGGCGGAGCTTCCTTTAGTTGCGACTAGTAGCAAGTCCCAAGGACAGGTTGGTGATGGGTTATGCTGCATTTTTGACTTGTCATTTTGTTCACTTAATTGGTTTCCTCAAGGAAACAGCATTTTTCTTTCTGAATTCAAATTACTTGTGCTTTGCAGGGTTTCTTCCAGGCCTTATTCGCTCGTTTAGAGAAACTGCTCGGCTCTCTCAATGTGAAAAATCTTGTACTGCCAGCAGCTGAAGAAGCTGAAACTATATGGACCAAAAGATTTGGGTTCAGCAAGATGAACCAAGAGCAGGTTTGTTCTCTTTCATAAGTACAAATTAGTCTCTCTGTTTCTCCCTAACAATTATATCTTAGGTTTTACAAGCAGAGCTTACATTCTGGGATTGTTATTTTGTTGCTTAATTAAATTAACACACGGATATTGTTACAGCTGATAGAGTACAGGAGGGATTACCAATTCACAGTGTTTCAAGGGACATCAATGCTGCGGAAGGCGGTGCCCAAGGGCCGAACAGCCGTTCGACGGGGCAGTTGAACTAATATTTGGTCTGAAAATGGGGATGCGTTTCTTAGAGCCATTTACTTTATGCAAAGAGTGGTTGTTTAGGAATGCAGATTTTGTCGAAAATGTACAGGGTCCAGGGATAGATGATGACCTATTTTGAAGTTGATGGTCTGTCGTCATATGGCTGTTGCCTAGTGCCTGCCACATCTCTTTTCTTTTTGTTTTCGGTAGAAATACACATATTTATACGATTTGTACAGAAAGCCAAGCTGTGGCAGTGCTTCTTTTTGAAATTGGAACCTTCAAGAAGTTTTGGAGTTACTGTTATTCATGAAACCTGTGACTTCACCTTTTGTTTTCTCGCTACATTATACATATCTTATGGCAAAACAAACAGGAGTGTTATGAATCAGACGGAGTTTCCTATCAATTTATGCTATAAAAGATTAAATGATGGATCTTATTTAAAAGTAACATCAATTTGATATAAAGTAATAATAGTGAGAAAAGGACCAAAAGGTAAAGAAGAGGTAATTAGATGGAGAAGAGCGGGGAAAACTCCAAATTTGAAATTCAAAAACCCTCCTTTGCTAAATTGACTGAACCATTTTGATAATGCATTTACATATTTGCCCCAATTGGATTTTTTTTTTTTTACCCCTTCATATTGAATTCAACCCAATATAATAATCATTTGGTATCTTTCTCTCTCTTCCGCACTCTCCCAAGTTCTCAATCTAACAAAGGTACGGCGGCTTTGTTTTGTTGATTCTCAGTTAGCAAATTGAATTTGGTTCATATTCTGATCGAAATTGAATTTTGATTTGGTTTCTGATCGGGAGAACTTGCTCGTTTCCTCAAGAATATTTTGGTAGGTCAGGGCTGAATTTCGTCGCGAGAACAAGCAAGAACGTTGTGTCGTTGAAAGGGCAGAGGGAGCGAGTGGAAATGGGCCAGATCCAATACTCCGAGAAGTATTTTGATGACATTTATGAGTACAGGTAAGTGCTTTCCCCATTCTCATTTCCTATATCATTTTTTCTTTTTCGTGGATTCTGGAGTTCAACTGTTAATTATTCTTTGGGAAGGCATGTTGTACTTCCTCCAGATGTTGCAAAACTTCTTCCCAAGAATCGCCTTCTCTCTGAGGTTAGTATTTACTTGTCACTGTTTTCCTTTTCCTTTTTATTTTATTGTTTTGATTTTTCTGATTGGCTGCCGACAAAATCAATTTGTGCTGCTTGCTCCAATGCTAATAAGTGCTGATTCTTCTGTGTGTTTATGGTTGTACAGAGTGAATGGCGTGCAATTGGGGTACAGCAGAGCCGAGGCTGGGTGCACTACGCGATTCATCGCCCCGAGCCACACATCATGTTATTCAGGAGGCCTTTGAACTACCAGCAGCAGCAAGAGAATCAAGCTCAGCAAAGCATGCTTGTTAAGTGATGACGTACCAATGTCAAACATGTAGTTGAGTTGAATATACCCTGCTTTTATGTTCTCTCTGCATAAGCGAACCCTTAGGA
Source organism: Erythroxylum roraimae (assembly GCA_027568915.1). Lineage (NCBI taxonomy): Eukaryota > Viridiplantae > Streptophyta > Magnoliopsida > Malpighiales > Erythroxylaceae > Erythroxylum > Erythroxylum roraimae. The sequence continues at coordinate 4,001,634 of JAOSBL010000211.1, forward strand.
AGAGACCTTGAACTCTGGTATTTTGTTATTCCCTGCCATGGAGAATATCTATTTCTTTCTTGTAAACCTTGATGGTGTTGACCTTCGATGTTATTGGCACTGCTTGGCGCTATCTGACATATCAAATGGTTTCTTCTGTTGTTGTTGCTTCTGGATCATTGTCGTTGATATTATGTGATTCGACGCGCAATCTTTTCCTGTCAATAGTTTTGTGTGAGTTAATTAGAAATGCTGGCTAAAAATTGAAAGCTTATCGATGGTAAAATATTCTCTTTGAAATTATGGAAGTTGAATTGCTTGTTCTCGAATTTTCTTGATAAAACAGGAAGCTTTTGGTGACAAAGAAAACATCTTGTTTATGAGTTATGATTCAAAGCTGACTGTGTCTAGTACCTCAGGTTTGGGTGGTTTAGATTTTCTCTTAGTAATCTGTGCTGAAATGCAATGACTGAAATTTCAGCTTCTATCATTTGTCTATATATATTTATATATTTGTATGTTGTAGTCCTTTCCATTTTATAGTTAGAAATATGAAATTAAGCCCTATTTTTGTGTCAAGAAGGCATTTATCGAATTATCGTTAGCCATTTCCCTAATAATATTTTCCCTAAGAATATTGCAATATTTAAATATGATAATAAAGTTAGGAGTTCTTGGTATATTAGAAATAGTAACATTTTTTTGTATGACTTAGATATGATTAAATTTTGTAAAAATTCACTTATATTGAATTAGGTTATTATAGTTAATAGTAATTATTTTTTTAAAATTTAATTTTGATTTTAACTCTTTTTAATATGTTAATGTGCATAAATTACTTTTTTTTTCACGACTTAAGTTTAGATTGAGTTTTGAATAAACTGATGCCGTTTGAGCAATTAATTCTTCAATTATTAAGCAAGATTAAAGATAATAATAAATCAAGTTGGGTATGTTGTTGACTTAATCTAACTTGACTCTCTTAAGGAGTGGTTTAGCTCGACCTAACTTTTTTAAGGCGTGACTTAATTTTGACTTAAAATTTAATTAACTTGAATTTAATTTATTAATTTTGTATTGGACTAAATTAAATTGCAAACTTTTTGTTATCTTTAAATAAGATAATATTATTTTTTAAGATTTAAGTCAATTTTAATTAAATTTGTTAATTCAAGTTTGATTGAAATTAAATTGTCAATTCTACTAATGTAAATTAGAAGGGATAGATAAGATTATTTTTTTCTTGGAGCTTAAATTGCAAAGGATGTGGACTTTTGTATATTTAAGTTTTTGATACAGTACAAAAATAATATTATAGGGTAAATGTGATATTGAAAGAGGATTGTAAGTAATATTTATTTATTGTTTAATTTTAGTAACTTTTTCATTATTACTTTTTTTAAGGTTAAAATTTCATATTTTATTTTATTTTCATTATGCTTTAAATAATTTAAAATTTGTAAAATTGTTGTTTTAACGTTATTATCCACAATTATTAGTATAAGTAGTAATTGAATAAGGATATTTCAGTAAAGTTTACACAAAAAATGATAGAACTTGAATTTACCTTTTTCTGGTTAAAAATAAATTTTTAGAATTACAGCATACAAATTATCTTATTATTATTTTGAAAAAAAGACTGCATCTTATTATTCTCCAACTCCACGAGCGATAGCAAAACCCTAAAACCCCCCAGTCGACTGTATTAATCTCTCTTCTCTAATACGATCCCTCCCGAGCACTTCCCGTCCCGATCACCGCATTTCTTCAACCATCTCTCTGTAAGGTGATTTCTCCGTCACTTCATTCTTTACACTACACTTTAACAACTTTTCCACCTTTTCATTTCTTATCTTTTGTTCTTTCCTTCCCATATATCTACTTTGAATCAGATTGATGTTAGGTTTTATTTTTTTTTTCCTTTTTAGTTCGAGAATATAAGAATTGGAAAATAAATAAAAAAAACTTGTTAAAAAATCCTGCCATCTTGTAATTAATATGTAGTTAGCGAATTTAGCTTTTCCAGTTCATAGTTTTTGTTTGTGAAGCGAATTAGTGTACGAATGCCGAGAATCGGCAACAATTAGGCAACTGGGTATCTGCGGATTTTCTTGTTCTCTCACTTGGGATGTGATTGGGAATGGGGTAGTGGCTAGTTGTTTGCGGGCGCTGCTGTCGGTCCCAGTTATGAATTCGGAAGCCTTAATAACAGAAGAAAAGGTTTTGCTTTCGCTCAATATTGCGATTATAGTGCAGTGGCGTGACATTCTGGCCATTTTGTTTGTAGGATTTTGGGTGAGTAACTTGATATTGCTAGTCTCCATGTCCAAAAGGCGCAATGCCATAGTTGCTACTGGCTTAGTTGCTTTTGCTGCCGCAGGCTTGGCATTTCCCTTCTACATCGCGTAAGTTTATGACACTTAAAATCTCAAATATATTGCAGAGAATGTACCTGTCATAGCCCTTTTTGAAGTTAGAGAATAAACTGGGCAGTATTCTGCAGATCGTCTAAGAGAGGACCGGTGATTGATTCTTCGAAGCCTCTGCCACCACAGGCCACTTTCCGAGGTCCCTACATTAACACCGGTTCGCGTGATGTTGGACCTGATCCTCAAAGTTATTCAAAGAAATGATTGTGATTTCTGTTGGTGAAATTGTAGTTATATCATTGGCAATTGCGGGCTTGAATGCTTGTGTAATAATAACTCCGAATGAGCCAACATCACTCGAACAATAAGTAAACCTTAAAAAGATCAGTTATTGACATTCAAAATTTTTCCTAGGGCCAAGGATACATGGCCGAAGACAATCATAACGCAGACGCACAGCTAGTTCTCCTTCCAATAGGAGTGGCAACGGGCAAGGGTGTTACCTAAGCTTGGCATCAGATCAGCTGTTCTATAAATGCTGTGCCTGTGTCGTTCCGAGATTAAAACGTCGATGTTTTAATAAAACCAAACCTTTCGGCTTTACTTTTGCCTAAGCTGAGCCGATGCCTCTTCTCTCCTTTCATTTTGCTTCCTGCCTTCTCGTCATGCTCGGTTTCAGTCATGTTTGCTTAGATGTCTCCCAAGAATTGAAATTCCACTTTGATATTTGTCCCAGGTAACTTCTTATCTTTAAAGCTTGTGTTTGTGATCATTTTTTTTGCTTTTATTTGAACCCCCCTTCTGGGTGGTTGTCTCTCTTATGCCTTTGTGATTTTTGTAATGATATTGATCATCGGCAGCAGCAGGTAGTGGGCTTCCCTTTCGCATTGTTAAACTGCATCTCTCAATCCTCCACTGCAGTCCTCGACAAAAGCTCTTTTCTTTTGCATTCAAGATCTCCCCTTTAGCTCTCTGTTTGAAGTTACCGAAATATTGATAAGATTTTGAGGTGAGTTCCCGTCCTAAGAAATGATCAATGAAATGTTAACGAATTTTAAACTTTGATGAATTTTTTAGTATACTTGTGGAGATAAGAAAAGCCCATGTTTTGTGTGATTTAGAACCGATTCTGATTTAAAAGGAATGATTTGGCAAGCAACTTCGTGACTTAGAAACAGAACCCAATTGTGTTTGTCTCATTAATGAAGTGCTCAACTTTGTGCTTGTTTGTTTATACTTTTCTCTTTGCTTTGAGTTTTAATGTGAAATTGGTGTAAGAATTTTTTGTTCTTCTTTTGTTTGATCAATCGGTAGAATACTTCGTCTTTTAAGAATAGGAAAGAAAAGAATAATGGTTCTAGCAAAGAAAAGAATAATGGTTCCAGCAAAGTCTTCATCTTTCACTACAACTCTATTTGGGACTGATTAGATTCCTTCCTCAAAGTTTTTGTTTTCCTATTCGTCTCATTGTACCAACGTCCCTATTTACTTCGTCAATGGAAAAATACTGAAATTTCGAAGTGGGTTTTACTCATAAAGGTGCACGATCTTGATAAAACCCCTTACTTATAAGGCACAATCGTGACAGAACTCCTCACTCATAGGGGTGCACGATCATGCACTAGCATGATCATGACAAAACCCCTTACTCATAGGGGTGCACAATCGTGACAGGTAAAACCCCTCACTCATAGGCGTGCACGATTGTGCTATCATGCACTAGCATGATCGTGACAGAACTCCTTACTCATAAGTTAAATGTTAGTCATGATCGTGCACTAGCAGACACTCTACAATTCATGTTAATACCACACAGATAACACATCTTCAGCATAATTCATACTACCCAAATAACGTTATTTTCAATTTTTTCATTTGTTTTTTTTGGGGTTTTTGCTTCAGGATCAAACCTAATAATTCTATGGCGGGTGTATTTTCGTCTTGTCGGCAGTTAAATTTTGAAGATAGTAATGAAGTTGGCAAGAATGAAGGTGAAGATGAGCTTATAACTGTCATGAGTTTAAACAGTAATTAGGATTTGCAAGCTATCCACTCATTTGCGTCCAAAGAATTAATACAAAAAATTAGAATGAAATTTGAGACAGAAAAAGATGCTTACCAATTCTATTTGGCATATGCTAAAGAAGTCAAGCTTGGGATAAGGAGAAGTAGAAATGACAAAGATAAATATGGAAACTTCATTGACAAATTGTTTTGTTATAGTGCTGAAGGCAACCGAGAAAAAGACAAACGATATATGTATATGAAAGCATCATGCCCTGAAACAAGGTTTGGTTGTGAAGTTAAAGTGAAAGTGAACTGTTGAAGTAGCGGACAACTCTGTGTGGTTCAGTTTATTAAGGAGTATAATCACTACCTCTCGAGTCTAAACAAGACGCACTTATACAGATCTCTCCGAAAGATAAGTTTACCTGCAGCAATGCAAATTGAAATAGCAAATGACGTAGGAATTCCACCAAAGGTATCATATGATGTCATGGTTAGGCAAGTAGGTGGTCGAGAGAATTTAAGTTTCATACCAGATGACTACAGAAATTACTTACGGTCTAAAAGAACGAGAGATGCGAAAAGAGGGGATGTAGGAGGTGTTCTGAAATATTTGCATTAAATGCAATTAAATGATCCGAATTTTTTTTTATGTTATCCAAGTTGACAGAGATGATTTAATAACCAACATTTTCTTGGTTAGATGCAAAGATGAGAGCAGATTACTCAAATTTGGTGATGTGGTTTGGTTTGACACAATTTACCGGAAGAACAGTGAAGGTCATCCCCTTGCATTACTTTTAGGTGTCAATCATCATAAGCAAACTACATTCTTTAATGTTGCATTATTATATGATGAGACATCCCTCACGATTAAATGGTTGTTTGATACTTTTGCGAAAGCTATGTGTGATAAAAGACCTAAAACTATTCTTACAGACCAAGATGCAGTAATGACAAAAGCTCTTGTATTAAGATGGCCTGAAACTCATCATTGCTTATGTATTTGGCACATATATCAAAATGCGGTCATCTATTTAAGTGGTGTTTTCTCTCAATTCAAAGATTTTACTAGAGATTTTAGCTCATGCATATATAATTTTGAAAAGAGGAAGATTTTGTAAATGCATGGAATGAAATGTTGTGCAAATATGGACTTGAAGACAATGAATGGTTGAGGCGCATGTTTGGGATAAAGAAGAAATGGGCTTTAGTGTATGAAAGACAAATGTTTTGTGCAGACATGACGATAACACAAAGGAGTGAGAGCATAAATAGTGTTATAAAGAGGTATGTTACTTATCAACACAAATTTTTGGAGTTTTTTATCACTTTGAAAGACTTCTTGGAGATCGTAGATATGAATAGCTAAAGGCTGATTTTAAATCAAGTACAAGCATTCCCTCATTATTGTATCCAATTGAAACTTTGAAACATGCAGCTAGTGTTTATACTCCTGAGGTATTCAAGTGATTTCAAAATGAGTGGTGTAAGTCTCATAATTGTTGTATTGAAAATTTTAGGGAGGATAGATCAATCACAAAATATCAAATTGCCCCTCATAAGAAGATCTATTACCATACAGTTACTTATGATTTATCAAATGGAAAAGTTGATTGTAGCTATAGAAAATTCAAGTTTGCTGGAATTTTATGTTTTCATGTTATGAAAGTTTTTATTGTAAAAAATATTATGGAGATCCCAAGTCAGTACATATTGAAAAGGTAGGCAAGTAAGGCAAAACTTGGATTCGTGGGAGATGAAAATTTTAGAATCAACATAAACAATTTGGATCCCAAGATATGTCAAAGTATGCGGTATAAAGAATTATGTGCGTTATATGTTCAATTGGTTACAAAAGCATCTGAGAGTGAAGAGGCTTACAAAATTGTTAAAGATTGTAACTTAAAGATGTGGAAATTGTCAATGCTAGACTACAAGATAATGTATCAACTGTCCAACAGTTGATTGTGAGCTCCAATGTTAGATTACAAGGTGAAGAGATGGTTCAATATTTGAGTGTTATAACAGATCACTTGAACCAAAATGGGATCGAAATTCATGAAAAGAACAGTATTGGAATTAAAGGAAACAATATCAAGAAGAAAATTGTTTCAGGTAAGAGATTGCTAGACAATCACATGGAGCTAGACAATCACATGTTTCAACGAAACCACCTATATCTACACTACATAGTTAACATTGTAGTTTTGCCGTGAGTTATTCATCATCACATTGCTCACATCATGTGGTTGTTGTGCCTATAAGAATCATAAAAAAATAGTATCGTTAGTGAACTGTGAATAAGTTACTAAACATAATGTCGATAATAATAATATTCTAGCAAAAGATAAATACCAATTGGAAGTAGGTCATGTCCATAGAAAATGGAACATATATAATAGAATTTGTTTGTCTTGAATTGGCAGAGACAACCTATCATCAAAAAAGTTAAAAGAGTATATAATCAAAATACTAGACTAATTGTTAAAACATTGAATCTTTTCTATTAAAAAGTAAACATGTACGGGACATGGAATTGAAGAAAAAAAAATTACAAATACAACCTCAAGATTAAATGGTAATGTTGGTGCTGCAATTCTAAGATTTGCCTGACCCTGAACTTTTTTGGTTGATTTCCTTTTTTCATAGCCTTCTTTAAGCCACCCCTCAATTTCTTACCTGAAACAATTTTCTTTTTGATTTTGATTCCTTTAATTCCAATACTGTTATTTTCACGAATGTCAATCCCATTTTGGTTCAACTAATCTGTTATAACACTTGAATATTGAATCATCTCTTTATAATCTAATATTAGAACTCACAATCGACTGTTGGACAGTTGATCCATTACCTTGTAGTGTAACATCGATGATTTCCAGCATCTTCAAAATACATCTTTACAAATTTTGTAAGTTTCTTCACTCTCAGATGCTTTTGTAACCAATTGAACATATAGCCCACACAATTCTTTATACCGCATACTTTGACATATCTTGGGATCCAAATTGTTTATGTTGATTTCAGAATTTTCATCTCCCACGAATCCAGTTTTGTTTTACGTGTCCACCTTTTCAATATGTACCAACTTAAGATCTCTATAATATTTTTCACAGTAAAAACTTTCAAAACATGAGAACATAAAATATTTGTCTGCACAAAATATTTGTCTTTCATACACTAAAGCCCATTTGTCCTTTATCCCAAACATGCACCTCAACCATTCATTGTCTTAAGTCCATATTTGCAACACATCTCATTCCATGCATTTACAAAATCTTCCTCTTTTTCAAAATCATATATGCATGAGCTAAAATCTTTAGCAAAAGTTTTGAATTGAGAGAAAACATCACTTAAATGGATAGCCGCATTTTGATATATGTGCCAAATATATAAGCGATGACGAGTTTCAGGTCATCTTAGTACTAGAGCCTTTGTTATTGCTGCATCATGGTCTGTAAGAATAGTTTCAGGTCTTTTATCACACATGGCTTTTGCAAAAGTATCAAACAACCATTCAAACATAAGGGATGTCTCATCATATAACAATGTAACACCAAAGAATGTAGTTTGCTTGTGATGATTGACACCTACAAGTAATGCAAGGGACGACCTTCATTGTTCTTCCGGTAAGTTGTGTCAAACGAAACCACATCACCAAATTTGAGTAATCTGCTCTCATCTTTGCATCTAACCAGAAAATGTTGGTTATTAAATCATCTCCGTCAACTTGAATAGCATAAAAAAAATTTCGGATCATTTAATTGCATTTAATGCAAATATTCCAGAACACCTTCTACATCCCCTCTTTTCGCATCTCTCGTTCTTTTAGACCGTAAGTAATTTCTGTAGTCATCTGGTATAAAACTTAAATTCTCTCGACTACCTACTTGCCTAACCATGACATCATATGATATCTTTGGTGGGATTCCTACGTCATTTGCTATTTCAATTTGCATTGCTGCAGGTAAACTTATCTTTCGGAGAGATCTTTATAAGTGCATCTTGTTTGGACTCGAGAGGTAGTGATTATGCTCCTTAATAAACTGAACCACACAGAGTTGTCCGCTACTTTGACAGTTGACTCTCACTTTAACTTCACAACCAAACCTTATTTTAGGGCATGATGCTTTCACATACATATGTCGTTTGTCTTTTTCTCGTTTGTCTTCAGCATTATAACAAAATAATTTGACAATGAAGTTTTCATATTTATCTTTGTCATTTCTACTTCTCCTTATTCCAAACTCGACTTCTTTAGCATATGCCAAATAGAATTGGTAAGCATCTTTTTCTGTCTCAAATTTCATTGTAATTTTTGGTATTAATTCTTTGGATGCAAATGAACGGATAGCTTGCAAATCCTGATTACTGTTTAAACTCATGACTGCTATAAGTTCATCTTCACCTTCACTCCTGCCAACTTCATTACTATCTTCAAAATTTAATTGTTGACAAGTCGAAGAGACACTCGTCATAGAATTATTAGGTTTGATCCTGAAGCAAAAACCCAAAGAAATAAATAAAAAAATTGAAAATGACTTTATCTGGGTGGTATGAATTATGTTGAAGATGCGTTATCTGTGTGGTATTACATGGATTGTAGAGTGTCTGATAGTGCACGACCGTGACTAGCATTTAACTTATGAGTAAGGGGTTTTGTCACGATCGTGCACCCTTATAAGTGAGGGGTTTCGTCACGATCGTGCACCCCTATGAGTGAGGGGTTTTGTCACGATCATGCTAGTGCACGATCGTGTACCCCTATGAGTAAGACCCACTTCGAAATTTCGGTATTTTTCCCGTGACGAAATAAATAAGGACGTTGGTACAGTAAGACAAATAGGAAGACAAAAACTTTGAGGAAGGAATCTAATCAGTCCCAAATAGAGTTGGAGTGAAAGATGGAGACTTTACTGGAACCATTATTCTTTTCTTTCCTATTTTTACAAGAAGTATACTGTCAATTGATCAAATAAAAGAAGAACAGAGAATTCTTACACCAATTTCACATTAAAACTCAAAGCAAAGAGAATTGTATAAACAAACAAGTCCAGCACTTCATTAATAAGGCATAAACACAACTGGGTTCTATTTCTAAGTCACGAAGTTGCTTGCTAGATCATTCCTTTCATATCAGAATCGCTTCTAAACCACAAAAACATGGGCTTTTCTTGTCTCCACGAGTATACTAAAGAATTCATTGAAGTCTAAAATTCGCTAACCTTTCAGTGATCATTTCTTAGGACGGGAACTCACCTCAAAATCTTGTCAATGTTTCGATAACTTCAAACAGAAAGCTAAAGGAGAGAGCTTGAATGCAAAAGAGAAAGCTTTTGTCGAGGACTGCAGTGGAGGATTGAGGGATGTGGTTTAATAACGCGAAAGGGAAGGTTACTACTTGTTGCTACCGACGATCAATATCATTACAAAAATCGTAGAGGCATATGAGAAACAACCACCCAGAAGGGGGATTCAAATAAAAGAAAAAAGAATGAGATTTTAGTTCTTGGGAGACATCTAAGCAAATATGACTGAAACTGAGCATTATAAGAAGGCGGGAAGCAAAATGAAAGGGAAGAGAGGGCATCAGCTCAGCTTAGGCGAAAGTAAAGCCAAAATGTTTGGTTTTATTAAAACGTTGATGTTTTAATCTCGAAACAGCACAGGCACAACATTTATGGAACAATTGATCTGATGCCCCTAAGCTTGGTCCAGCATGGCTCACTCTGTTTGAGCTCGAGTTCGATTAGGGTTTAGACGATTTAAAGCCTGTCCCATAGGTCAAAGACTAGCTTTCGATTGGGCGAATTGGACTTGCTCTAACAAAGTTTTGATTCCCTCTCCCTTTGTCGTGTAAAATGTTTGTCATCTTCGTTAGCTTCAAGTTGAGTTAGGCAGAGTTGTGAAAAGTCCTAATTTAGGCATGATTTTGAAATTCTAAAATTGAAAAGAAAATTTGAGTTCAGATTGAAATTCGATTTAAGTTTGTTGATTGCGAACGGGCTGAATTTCAGGCCTCCAATCATCCCTACCTAGTAATAAGAATTATTAGGTAAACCTAAGTCACGAATTAGCTATACAAGGTGCATTGGTAATGGACTCTTCGGCTGTGGAAGAAAGCTGCATTGAAGTTCTCTTAAGAGTTGGGTGGTAATTCAATTAGTCAGTTTTCGGCCGCACTAAATACTTTGTATGGATAGAGGTGCACAGAAGAATTAAACTAATTCAACAATTCCAACTTCTAAAGATTAGTGCATTACAATTGTTTTCAACCAGTCAGTTGGAAATACTGAATCAGTTAACCCTAAAGAGATGCTAAGGTATAAGTCTGGTGTGGGTGGTGCCATAAGCCCTGCCTCATTACGTGATCCAATTTGATGTTTGTGTGTATTTTAAGAAGTTGTGGCTATCATTCATTCGAAAAATGCTTCTCATTTTACTATTTTAGTGTTCACATGAATGTTCAAACGCTTGCGTAAGTAGCATTTGACTGCTTAATCATTTCACGTCCATCGTTGTCTGCTCTAGAAGCTCCAAAGACAATCCAAACTTGCACGCAAAGCTCTCATTTCTGCTCTTAGATTTCTCCTAACAAAAAAATCCACTTCCTCTCTCTCAACCCAATAAACAAACCATAAATCTTCATACTTTTGACCATCCCCAACTAAGTTCACTAACAACGATCTCCTAGAACAATGGCACTGCTTGTGTCTTCTGTCACTTGCATGCCCAAATCTTTGTTGGCAGCGTCACCAACTAAAGCAGCCCCGACCATTTTGTTCTCAAGATCATTGAACATCAGAGGACTACCTGAGAGACCCTCACGTATATGTCCTCTACGTGTTGCGGCACCTCTGTCACCATCTGTAAGGGAAGAGGAAGAGGAAGAAGAACGGAACCAAGAATATGATGTTGGTGAAGAGATAGGGGAAGACAATAGTGATTCGAGATTCTGTTGGAGAGATCACTGGTACCCTGTTTCTCTGGTGGAGGATTTGGATCCTAGCATGCCCACCCCATTTCAGCTTCTGGGTAGGGATTTGGTTCTTTGGTTTGACAGGGCTACTCAAGAATGGGTTGCTTTTGATGACAAGTGTCCGCATAGGCTTGCTCCTTTATCTGTAAGATTTTGTACTTATGTCTTGTTTTCTATTTTTGCATAAATTTGGATGGTTCTTTGCTTTGTGGGTTGAGGAATTTGATGACAATAGAAGTTTTTTGCTTGTGCAAAATGGTGTTTCTATAAATTTAAGTGCCAATTTTGATGAACTAAATTTAGGGCTAATTATAAATTCTTCATGCAATGTTGAATTTCTGTTGATCAGTTGGACAAGTGATGGAGCTAGTTTTGTTGTTGTCATGCTATCATTTCGTAGATTATATTGTTGGAATTGATGATCAGTTCCCTTTCTTCGTGCAGGAAGGACGGATTGATGAAAATGGGCATTTGCAATGCTCATACCATGGATGGTCATTTGATGGATGTGGATCTTGCACTCGAATACCTCAGGCTTCAGCTGACAGCCCTGAAGCTCGTGCAGTCAAGTCTCCAAAAGCTTGTGCTACTAGGTTTCCCTCATTGGTATCCCAAGGCCTGCTTTTTGTTTGGCCAGATGAGAATGGCTGGGAAACCGCTAACACCACCAAGCCTCCCATGTAACTTATCCTCTCTGTTTGGAATTTATATGATTCTTATTTCTTGATGAATTTCATCACACCCTGCCATTATGTAGCCATACATGATATTATCATAATTCAGGTTGCCCGAGGATTTTGATAAACCTGAGTTCTCAAGCGTGACTATTCAGCGAGATTTGTTCTATGGTTATGATACCCTTATGGAGAATGTGTCTGATCCTTCTCATATTGAGTTTGCTCACCATAAGGTAATGATAATATTGAAGCATATTGGTTTAGAATTTATGCCCTTATAGTGAGAACATCTGTAGCTTGTAAAGCCAAAGAAGAGCAATTTTCACTGTTTGAATGTCGAGTACTTCTTTTTCTACTAATAGAGTCAACCTGGCTTACTCAAAGATAAGATATGTGAGACAATACAAGGGTTTGATTATTCCTCCAGTGGTAGCTTGGGCAGGTCCTCTGGTTAAGCTAACTAACTCGTACTGTCCTTATTTTGTTGATCCTGGAACGTTATCACAGAGTATCACTTGCCTCTTTATCGAGATAAAACGAGGAACTTGTGTAGTTACCTACGCTAGGGGCAATCCTAAATCAAAGCATGATCACACTTAATAAATTAGTTACAATTAATCATATTCTAGGGCTTTCTTTGCGCTGCTTTTCTTAATCATTCAGTAGTACAGATTTGCATACATCATCTATTCTGCTATTTTAGTCTGTTAAGAATCTTTTTTAGTGTGAAATTTTCTGTTCTTCTGGTTTCTGCTCTAAGTGGTGCTTGATAACTTGTAGAATGTGTTCCTTACTTGAAATGAAATCATAGGTTACTGGAAGGAGAGACAGAGCAAA
>JAOSBL010000211.1:4018021-4031131 GCA_027568915.1 Erythroxylum roraimae
AATATAACATCTGAATTGATGTATCAAGTCATCCTTAGTAGGGATTGCGACATCTTCTTCTTATTATATTTAATATATTAATCAACAATTTTTTTTAACAATACTCAGAAAAAATCTTGTTAAGACGCAAGATTTGAAAAAGTATAATAATACATAGTCTTATCTTTAATTAGTAGAGAGATTTTTTCTAAAATATTAATAAAAAATATTTCCTAAAATTTTCAATTAGATCCTTTAATATTAATTATTTCTCAAATTAAATTTATGCAAACATAACATTTAATTTGTGGCCAAAAGTACTAAATTAACCATAACGTTTACATTAATATACAAAATGGACGATAACATTTCACCATATTTAAATTGAATCCTAACATTTATAAAAAGTTGAAAATAAACCTACTGCTATGATTGAACTCTAACCGCTATTTATCTGGTGAAGTGGCCAAAAAATTGCTGATTGGAGGTGGGACCCACTTCTTCATGTTCTGTTTTGTAGTTTTCATCTTCAATAATATATCCTTAACGTCTGCTTCCAATCCATCCTCATCTTCATATTCAAGTATTATCGACGAGCTCTTTCCAGAGCCTGAAGTTCGTAGTATTTCTTTTTGCGTGTTTCCTCGGTCTCAACTAACCGCAACTTTGAGATTCAACTTGTATTTCTTCTTCGATCTTCTCATTCTTTGTAAGTGCAATACGTTTTAGGCCCTCTGCTTCCCTCCTTGCTTCGTTGGCATGCGCGGGAAACATTTTCCCATCAACCTGCTTCATTCTCACAACGCTCTCCAGTTCATCGAACACGGGCTCCTCAGCTCGCATTTTAAACATTTTTGCTTCGGCCTGCTTCATTCTCGCAATGGTCTCCACTTCATCAAAAAGGGGTTCATCAGCACGTGCTCCGAACATGTTTGCTTCAGCCTGTTTCATTCTCGCAATGGTCTCCAGTTCAACAAAAACATGTTCTTTTCCTGCACTTATCTGTAGCTCCATCTCTGCAGTGCGTTTGTCATTCGAGTCGGCATTGAAGCTAGGAAGTAGGATAGGTGATCTTTCCAATTGAGGGGTTTTTTCAATACGAGAGACTTAAAGCCTTGTGTAATTAACACTGCATGGCATGCATCTCAAAACACAACAAAATTTATGTGTAAATAAGATACATGCATATTAACCACGTATATAGCAACGGAAGCATAACCGAGACATACCTCCAACCATTGCTCCGCCGATGTCCCAACAACTCTGATAATTTGAATCGTCTAGCCATTTCCTTTAGCACGATACGATGGTGTACTCTGTGTGCTATCTGAGGATAGGGACCCAAATAAGCTTTTAAACCGTTTCATCACCTCTGCCCATCACAGAGGGTAAAACCGGAAGCATGGGCATTAACGTGTGCGTGATGAGGAGGGTTAAGCATTAATTGGACCATAATCTCAACAGTAGGAACAGTAGGAAGATACGGAAAAATCTTACATTCTCCCATTTGGTTCAATTAACCCAACACCAAATATAACAAGAAATCAAATATATGAATAATGACAATAGGTCCTCTTATAGTGAGTATCATCTTCCATGTATTACATAAATAACATTTCTCATTACTAGCCCTTAAACTTAGTGAATAAACCATATATTTATTCTAGGTCCAAATTAGATGATATTTCTCAAAACCAATCAAATATAAGTGTGCACAAAAAATATGAGAAAATATCAAATTAAATAAGAGTTCAATTGAAGTAACAAATGTACAAAAAAAATCACATTATGGAACCAAGTCCTATTTGCACTACGTGATCCTTAAATTGCTTAGGTAACATGCCTTTAGTTAAAGGATCCGCAATCATCAAATCAGTGCTAATGTGCTCTATAACAACTTTTATTTCCTTAACACGTTCTCTTATAGATAAATACTTAATGTCGATATGCTTACTTCGACTTCCACTCTTGTTATCTAAAGATCGCAGTTGAGTTGTTGCAATGCAACCTTAATGGCTTAGAAATTGAATCAACAACTCTAAGCCCAAATATGAAACTCTTCAACCATACACCATGCAAGGTGGCCTTAAAACATGATACGAACTCAGCCTCCATAGTGGAAGTAGCAATCAGGGTCTGCTTGGCACTTCTCCAAGATATAGCTTCACTAGCTAGCATGAAAATATAACCAGATGTTGATTTCCTTGAATTAATATAGCTAGCAAAGTCTCAATCGGAGTATCCAACTACTTCCAGGTTCTCAATTCGCCTATACATAAGCATGCAGTCTTTTGTTCCCTGAAAATATCTCATAACCTTCTTTGCAGCTTTTCAGTGGTCAACACCTGGATTACTCTGATATCTACCTAACATTCTAATAGCATATGCGATGTCAGGTCAGGTACAGACCTGAGCATACATAAGGCTTCCAGTAGCTGAAGCATATGTAATGTTCTTCATGTGTTCCCGCTCAAAATCATTCTTCGAGCATTGATTCAAACTGAATCTATCACTCTTCACTATAGGAGCTACACTTGATGCACAATCTTTCATCCAAAATCTCTCTAAAACTTTGTTGATATGGGTCTCTTGAGACAAACCCAAAATGCCTCAAGATCTTTATCTATGGATCTTAATGCCAATGACATAAGATGCCTCACCCATATATTTTATATCAAAATTCTTTGAGAGAAATTGTTTCACCTCATATAGCAAACCCTTATCATTAGTCGTAAGTAAAATGTCATCCACGTATAATACAAGAAAACAAGTCTTACTCCCACTGACCTTCTGGTATAAACATTGGTCCATTATATTCTTTTCAAAACCAAATGAAGTGATAACCTCATGGAATTTTAAATACCACTACAGGGAGGCTTGTTTTAATCCATATATGGATTTATTAAGCTTGCAGACTAAATGCTCACCATCACTAGAGAAGAATCCTTCAGGTTGTTTCATGTAAACCTCTTCCTCTAGTTCACCATTAAGGAACGTCGTTTTCACATCCATTTGATGTAACTCAAAATCAAAATGAGCTATTCATGCCATGATTACACGAAGAGAATCTTTCTTAGATACAGGAGAAAAAGTGTCCGTGTAGTCGATTCCTTCCCTTTGAGTGAATCCTTTGGCAACAAGTCTTGCTTTATGTCTCTCAATGTTGCCTCATGAGTCTTTCTTTGTCTTAAATACCCATTTACATCTAATGGCTTTCACACCATTTGGCAACTTAACGAGATCCTAGACTTGATTAGATTCCATAGAGTCCATCTCATCCTTCATAGCACTGTACCACAAGTCCGATTCCTTAGAACTCATAGCCTATGAAAACGTTTCAAAATCATTTTCGGCTCCAATGTTGTAATCTGACTCTTGAAGATACACTATATAATCACGAGGTATTGCTGACTTTCTAACCCAAGTAGATCTCCTCAATGTCATCATCCTCACAAACAACCTATTGCTCAACTGGTTGCTTAACAATTTCTGGTTGTTCCTTATTTACAACTTGATCTACTGGATTGGCATTAATAGCTTGTGGAACTTCAATAACTGGTTATACAACACCTGTTTCAACTTGAGAGGTGTTTATGACAATCAATCTATCACTTGAACCAGAAGATTAAGCTTCATAATGGCCCTTTTCAAAATCTGTCTTGAAAATGACCACTCCCACTGATCCACAATTATAATGCTGTGAGATGGATAATAGAATCTATACCCCTTAGATCTTTCAATATATCTAATGAAATACCCATCAATAGTCCTTAGGTCTATCTTCTTCTCCTGTGAGTTGTAAATTTTCACTTCAGATGGGCATCCCCAAACACGTATACGCCTCAAACTTGGTTTCCAACCCTTAAATAACTCAAAAGGTGTCTTTGAGACAGCTTTGGTTAAAACTCGGTTTAATATATACACAGCCGTCTTTAGAGCTTCAGTCCACAGGAATTGAGGAAGTTTTGTGTTACTCCTCAAACTTCTTACCATGTCCATTAAGGTTTGGTTTCTTCTTTCTGCCACACCATTCTAATCTGAAGAACTAGGCATGGTGTACTGGGCAACAATCTCATGTTCCTGAAGAAACTTCACAAAAGGACCGGGCGCTTGTCCACTTTCAAGTGTATCTACCATAGTACTCTCCACCTCTATCTGACCTCATGATTTTAATCAATTTTCCACATTGATTCTCCATTTTAGCCTTAAACATTTTAAGGCAATCCAAAGTTTCGTCCTTAGAACGAAGTAAGTAGAGATACATATATCGCGAATAGTCATCTATGAAGGTGATAAATTATTTCAGACTATTTGCATCCATATCTGGACAACAAATATCTATATGTATGATTTCTAACAGGTTTGTACTCCTTTTGGCACCCCTTTTAGACTTGTTAGTTTGCTTACCCTTAATGCAATCCAAATCCAAAGTACTAAGTACCTCTTCATTTACTAATCTCTTAATTCTCTTAATGGAGATGTGTCCTAATCTACGATGCCATAACATAGAGGATTCTTCATTCACAACACATCGTTTCATTTCAGCAATAACATGCATCGAATTATAGGTATCATCATTTTGTAACTGAATGGAATAAAGACCATCAGATAATGTACCATAACCAATAACTTCAGATCCATTACATAAACTGAAACCAGAATCTGAAAAGCTAAAGAAAAAACCAAAAGGTACAGGTCTTGATACAAAAATCAAATTTCTGGAGAAATTTGGAACATAAAAAGTCTTTTCCAAGCAAAAAATAAAGCCACAGCTCAAAACCAAACTACAAGTGCCAATGGCTTCCGCATGTGAACTTGTCTTGCTTCTTGAATAGATGAATTGCTCACTTGCCACTGGCTTCCTTAGGTTTTGCATACCCTGCAAGGTATTTGAAACATGAATTATAGAACTAGAATCAATCCACCATGTGTTATGAGTAACATTAACCATAGTAGATTCATAACAAACAAATGAAATTTGAGTACCTTTCTTTTCGAGCTAGTTCTTAAATTTAGCGCAGTCTTTCTTCATGTGTCCTTTCTTCTTGCTGAAGAAACACTTTGACGACTTCTTTATATCGAATTGAGGAGAAATTTTGCTTTTTCCCTTATTTTTGACACCATCCTGTTTCTTCTTTCCTTAAACAGTCAAATTGACCCTTTCACCCTCTTCCATCAACAACCTCTCCTGTTCTTGCACACACATGGTTAACAATTCATTGATCGACCACTTATCCTTATGTGTGCTAAAAGAGATTTTGAAAGGACCATATTGTTGGGGCAGAGTGCACAGAATGTAATGTACTAAGAAATATTCCGATATAGTAACCTCTAAGGCTTTTAGCTGAGCCGCTATGTCCCTCATATGCATGATATGATCACGTACGCCCTTTACTCCAGTGAGTCTCAAGGATGACAACTGAATAATCAAGCTACTGGCAAGGGCTTTATTAGATGTAGCGAATTGCTCATCAATGGCCTTCAATAAATCTCTGACATTATTATGTTGTTCGACAAAACTACGAATACCAGCAGATATTTTGGTTTTTATGAACATTACAAGGAGGCGATTAGATCTCTTTCATTTTTCACAAAGAGCAACAACGTCTGGAGTGCTGGTCTCAATCATACTCGGTGGTTCAGTTCATCCTTCCTAATAGCATAATCTATATCCATCTAGCCCAAATGAAACAAAATTCTCTCCTTCCAGACTTTATAGTTGTCACCTCTAAATTCGGGAATATCACACTTAATATCAAAAATATTCACAGTCTGAGTAACTACAAATTCAGAAATAAAAATATATGCTTGTTATATATAATTCGAGACCAATAATAATTCATGGTTTACCAATGTAAATCATGCTTTTAACAAATGGATCTAGTGATATAAGACTTGCCTATGGGCTAAAGTTATACTGAATTAGATTTATCTAAAACTTTATGACAAAACTATTGAATTATGTTCCTTCTCTTAATTCCTGTGGGTAGATTAAGAAATATAATCCGATATTTCATCCTAATTAATCATACAAATATAAAAAAAAATCATGTGGGTAGATTTTATCATATCACGTATGATTAATTACAATTAACGATTTAATGTGATCTTAAAACTAAATATATAATTGTAATTAATTTGAGATGCTGTGGCTACTCCCAATTAATTAAAATCATATTGATCGCTCACATTACCTTAAGCTTAAATAAAGTCTAAACATTTGCATCAATTAATACATAATGCAAATAAATCAAATAATAATGCGCAAATTATTTAATCTAATTTTGCATGTATAATGATTATAAATTTATACACACAATTTTCAATTAGTCAAATGTACTTTGTGTAAATAATTAAACAATTATAATTAGCATGTCATATTTAATTCCAATATTAGACATACAAATTAAAAATTAATATTTTCATAAAATATCAATGCCAAAATGATTTTCTAATTAAAATCGCAACAAAATGGGTTACGTCTTGATTAACCCAATAATTACTAATATTAACATAATTAATATTAATAAATTTTTCAAAAAATACGACAGTCGTCTTCAACCTCAAGTCGGGTCGAGTGTGACCCGACTAGAACCCAACGCTGCTAGTGCGCAGAGGACGCCAAGAGGTGGATGAAGGCCGGCGATGGGACGACAACGACTAGTCGACGTGCGTGAGATGTCGAAGAACCATCCATGCGACGTTGCATGGATGGCGACGACCGAAGCCATCACGTACGGTCATTGTCGTCCCTCCTCTCTTCACTGTCCAGTCATAGTTGGGTCCTTCATAGAGTATCAGTACATGACTCTAATGTCTATCATGTACAAAAAATGTAGAAATATTCAACAATCTTAAGCTCATGTCTTACGGCAGAAATTCAACAAGAACAGAGCATAACAAAGACATGCTTTTCAACGGTTCACAAGCAAGGCAAAGACAGTGAGGCTCTGATAGCAAATGTAATTAACACTTCATAGCATGCATCTCAAAACACAACACAATTTATGTATAAACAAGATACATGCATATTAACCATGTATATAGCAACGGAAGCATAACCGAGACATACCTCCAGCCATTGCTTCACCAATGTCCCAACGTCTCTGATAATTTGAATCTTCTAGCCTCTCCTCTTAGCACGATACGATGGAGGTTTGCTGCAGGTGGAGGTTTGATTCGGGATCATAATGGTAGCTGGAAACATGGGTTTGTTTTCAAGACGGGTCGTTGTTCAATCCTTCGTGCTGAGTTGTGGGCTCTCTATTATGGTATTCAACTCACTCATAAACTTGCCTATTTGGATATGCTGGTTGAATGTGATAATGAGATTGCTGTCAAGATGTTGACCGGTGAGGTCCAAGTCACCTCAGGTTGTTTGCCTCTCGTTGCCAGGATTCTAGACTTCCTGAAGAGATTCCATACTATGAAACTTACTCACATTTACAGAGAAGGAAACTTTGCAGCTGACTCCCTTTCTCACTTTGCTTTTGATTTTCCTCCTAGCTTTCATGTTTTGGGGCAAGTCCCCCCTAGTGTTGGTAGATGGCTTGATCATGATTTAATAGGGGTCTCTTATGTTAGGTAGTTTGCTATCTTTGTGCGCTTTGCTCACTTTACCTTACCAAAAAAAAAAAAAGATTTCATCCAAGCTATCCAAATCTTTATTTGAGCTGCATTATGTATGTTTAATTTCTTTATAATTTGGAAAAAAATTCATAGCTTATTGCATTGTGCTCAAAAGAATCATGTATTGGACATTTCGTACAAAAATGTTGATCAAAACATGATTACTATGCATTATGGGAGATTTGGATTTTTTTATTTTAATGGTTCATTAGTTTCTAGAAAGTTGTTTTATTTAGTCGAATTATTTACAAATGTGTATCTTGTTAGAATTAGATGTGTAATTGGCAATTTAGGATTGTTTTGAAAGTGTTAAAAGATGAAACAGGGGGTCATCCAATTGAAATATGTGAAGATTGTCGTTGAAAAGAAGTGTCAAATGCTTTACTCTTTGTTGTGAAATCTTTAATCAAATTGTTTTAAGTTTAGGACAACAAATTAAAGGTTTAAATGCATACTTCTTGTTTACCTATGATTTGAGTTGTCCTATAAATTACTTAAGTTGTAAACTACCTAACCAAATTGAATTGAGTTTGGAAGTAATTTAAAGCTCTACTCTTTTTTTTTTTAGTTTTCATGTTTTACTTTATTCTAAGTTTTAAGATTACATGTATGACATAACGGAATTCGTTAACATTTAAATGGTGAATTAATAATTTAAGTGTTGATTAAATTATATCGTATTTTTTTATATTGAAATAAGGAAAATTTATATTACATACTTCCTTAAATGTCTTAGTGTTCGAATAAAAAAGACAGTGTTAGACATATGGCCTTCTATTGGGATTTCCTTGCAAGGACTCTAAAATATTAGCTTCCTTTGATGACTCTATAATAGGAACAAAAGATACCTTTAGTGACTCTGAAGTTGTATCAGGAACAGGTTCTTTGTTCTTCTCTTCAACCTGAACCGACTTTCCTGCAGTAAATGCTTCTTTAACTTGATTAATATCATTTGTAGACTTCTCTCGTTCAATACTTGAGCTTTGGAGTTGATCAAAAGTTTTGGGTTTCCATACCTTGGTTATCCCTTTCTTCAGAGGCCTCCCAGAGTAAGTAATAGTAATTGCGTCTTCAATGAGGTTCCCATCATCATTTAGTCTCACTAATCTAATATTGTTAGGCATATCACTATCAAGAGGAAAATTAATACACACATGTAAAACCAATTCTTGTTAATAGAGTTTTGTTCTCATCCATGCTTATAGGCCTGCCCACGGAACTAGCTAGGTAGCTCAAGCCCTTAGAAGATCAATACTCAAGCTGCACATTATGGAAATTGGCTCAAATAGGTAAAGTCTTCAGCCTAGTTCTGTCCAAAGATACTCCAGGCGCCTATTTTTTGATCAGTACAGGCTTTCTTCTATGTGCTATAGTCCTAAATCTATGACTCTTTATGCAACTTCCTCTTATGAGAATTTGAATGTTAAAAACTCATTCTAACTTATCAATGTACTTAGAAAACCAAGTTTTTCCAAGTTGAAATAGCCTAATGTTAGACCAAAGGGAAAGCAAAACACTTATCAATAAAATATCTAACTAGAGAGGACTTCCATTCTCAGCTCCCATCTAAATTATTTCAAGGGGAAGTGAGACTGAATTTTCAGGTTCAGAGGGACGAATGAAACGCATTTTATCAAAGCATGTTGATAGACCTCCTATACTGCACACCTACACTAGGAAACGCAAAAGAATAGGATAAGGTAGCCCGTTGGTTACAAAATGTCAGGATGAGGTGGCTAGTTAGTTACACAATGTTAGTAAAATCATTCTAGAATGTTTATAGACAGTATATAAAACAAAAGAAAGACCAGAAGGGCAAAGAGGATTTTATTTTTATGTAAACAAATTGTTAAAATAAGAGGGGCAGTCTCGAGAAAACTGCCAAACCAATCCCTTGTATTGGCTTTAATCTTTAATCCATGTCTTTTCCTCTTTTCTCATTCTTATTTTGGGTGCCTGCTTACTTCCTTCAAGCTTCTTTCTAATCAGCCCATACCAGATTCCCAACAGATGCAAAATCCTTCACAACTTGATTTCAAGCTAGCTTCTTGGATAAGATGGCATTCAAAGTCTCTCCTTTCTTCATGGTAGAGATTCCTTTGCCCTTGATAGGAAGAGAGCTCGATAGAGAGGGGAAAGCGACAGTGCTTCAATAAAGTATAAGTTAAAGGGGTTAGATCGATCCAGATTAAGTGAATCGACAAATACAAATCAATAGGAGAAAAGAGTGTTTCTCTCTACACTAATTTGTATCATATGAGTGATCCAGTCAATTCCCTATATGTTACAATTAATTCAAACTCGTATAGAAAAATTAATTCAATCACATTAAACAGATTCAACTATTAATTAAATCTTAACCTTCTTATCTATCATCCAAGTTCAACGTATTTTCTTAACATTGCTAAAACTATGGATGATCATATTAAACAAAATGAAGCTCTAACCGATTATCATAGCTTGTGGGGAGGAAAACGATCCCTTTTCATGCAAGGCCCAAGCTTTCATTTCTTTCATGGGGTAGAACTCTTTAAATTCTAAACAGACCAAATAACCAATTATCTCTCACCGAAGCGATTGTCTCAATTGACTTCAAAATTCCATGTACTAATGATACCCAGATCACACCATTTGGTAATGCTATATACCACTTGTAATGGTAGCCATTGATGCCTACCGTTAATGATGCAAGACGTATAAAAATAAACAGAAAGCTGAAGACTTTAACATGATTTTCTATAAACAGCTATCAACAATAAAAACTAGGGGATGGCAAACCTAATGTATAAGATAAAAGATATGGCCATAGTAAACTAAAACCAGTCCTGATGCGGTAAACCAAAAAGTATAGAATAAAAGACATGGAAGTTAAAAAAAGTTAGATATATACACCTTTTAAAAAGATTATTCTTTTAGTTAAAAATTTAATGGAACTGACACGTGTGTGTTTCGTGTCAATTTTATAAAAGAAGTTATCGACAAAATTAACGAAAGGGATGGATGTATCTATTTAACAAGGTATGAAGATTTTTATAAGAATATTAAACTATGTCTTTGTCTTTTACTTTTTTTATTTACAGCAAAAGAAACATATACAACCAGAAGGTCCTTTGTGACAGTTCTTCAACTTCTTCTTTTTTTTGTTAAACAGTTCTTCAACTTCCTATGCACCGGTAAACCCTCAACCATCAAGCGGCCGCACAAACAGATGCACGCTGACAACAACATCAATATGACCTTACAGAATCAATTTAAGAGAGAAAAGGACCAAAGCAACAACTGAGGCACTCCATTTTGAGAATTAAAAATATGTAGCATGATATGGAGTAATAGTGAAGGGATTAATTCAACTGCTTAAAAGTTAAAACAACCACTACACCTGTCAACGAGCAAGAGAACAGAATTCTGTAGGTTATTCTATTATTCCTTAGTCACCAGGGCATAGATGTCAAATATGGTGTTGTATTTAACCATTCACCAAAATTTCCTCGCCTTCAACCCTCCACGGTAACATGATTCATTCGATAACCTGTTACCAGGAAAAAAAATATAGCAAAGGAAACAAACAAAAAAAAAAAAAAACGAAAGAAGCAGTTGTAGCCTAATCTATTCAACGTCCACGGAGCAACGAAGACATAAGACATTCAAAACTTCTATGAGTTCAGCTTTCGCTTCTCAGACTTGATTTCAAACAGACCAGAAGTTGATCTTTCTTGGCATTTTCGCATACTTTCTATTCAATATTAGGTCAATTATGATTTCCTGCATCACAAAATAACTGGAACACGTAATTACTTTTATGTTGTTTACTACTCATGAAATCTTTAGAGCCAACGATTAAATCTCGTGAGGCCAACCTTATCACAGACTGGACAAGTGTCACTTCTTTCCATCCATTCAAGAATGCATGCCAGACGAATGATGCTCAAATTTGGTGGTAAGTTTTGGATTCTCCTCATCATACTCTGCGTGTAAAAAGAGAGAAATGCAAAAGTACATCATTAACACAAAAAGTGGTAAAATGCATCTATAATTGCATTAGTAGTTTTTTTTAATCCAGATGCAAGAACTCCATGACTTTAAGCAATCAAAGCATGAAGTATTACTGCAAGTTCAACCTTCCAAGCAAATTGGACAGACATCCTCGTCTTCTGCTGTCAAAAAAAGTCTTTCCACTGGCTTTGAAAGCTCCCTTGCTGAACTAAGTTCCAAGTTGGTTTCCTCTTTAAAGTATAATTCTTTCAGACTTTTGAAGTTTGTTGAGTGTACATACCTGCAGTTTCCTCATCATGACCAGAATTTGTTGTTTGAGCTGCTCCATCATTCTTGTGACAGTAAGTTTCTTGAGGCCGAAGTTGTGGAGTTCCTAATACCACATCAAATGGAATAGGTGGAGGAGGTGGTGTATAGGCATCGGGAACTATTGTATCTAAATTAGTATCAACTAGGAGTCCAGTTGAAATGGCGGAGGTACTGCCACATTGAGATGAGAGAGGGACACACTCTTCTGATGCTCTTCGATACTACAGAACACATGATAACCATAGTTATATATTTTTTTTTGGGGTAAATCATAGTTATAATTACATTGACCTTTTAGTCAACTTATTGCACTCTATTACATACACCTTGTAATTGAAGACCGAAATAGATGAAAAAACAGAAGATGATAACACGAATTCAATATCTAGCATTTTGATCAGCTTTATTCGTAAATATAGAAGGCTTGATCAGTGATACCATACCCAAGTACAAGCTAAGTGGTTGTTTAACCAGAAAATAATTAACCAATTAGGAATTAACAGAAGGATTAAACTCATCACCAAAATGCAAAGAGCTTCTGATTGCGCTTTTTGAACTGACAGAAGGATTCTACGTATTATAAGCGCATTTAATAGCAAAAATCCATATCAGGAATATCAAATATCACGTTGATTAATTTCCAAACGTCCGATAATCCACGAACAAATAAACAAGGGCACTTAATTGCAGTCAACTGTAATTGCCGTGAGATCCATCTGAGCCAATTTATCCAAGTAAAGAAGAGACAACACACCATAACGTACGATGATATCTCCAACTTGATATACTCAGCCAAAGTGATAAGCAACCAAATATATGCTTTAAAGCTCAAGGATAAATATAGAGCAAAATCAAACATATGAGCAGACATAATAATAAGGCGGTGCGTTGCTCAGTTCAGCTCCCTTAGAGGAACGGCAGCAGCAACCTCTCATGTCCTTAATTATGTTGGTAAACTACAGCTTATTAAATCCGTCCTGAATTCCTTGCATGTTTACTGGAGTTCTCATATTTTTTTATCGCAAGGCATCATCAAAGAAATTGAATGGCTTCTTCGTACCTTCTTATGGAGTCATCCTAATGGCAATAAAGGAGCCTCCAAAGTGAAATGGTCTGATATTTACTCTCCTAAGGCGGAAGGAGGATTGAATCTTATTTCCATTAAAATTGCTAATCGCTCCTTAATTCTCAAGCGCCTTT
>JAOSBL010000211.1:4032270-4042734 GCA_027568915.1 Erythroxylum roraimae
TCTCTCTCCGAGCCAAGCCGAGCGGCAGCATTTATTACTCTGACAAACTGATGAGTCATCTGTTCTGTCTTGCGGGCATGGTATGGAGTAACGACGTCGTTCAGTTACTTGGACAGAGTGGACAGAATTACTTGGACAGGTGATCTGCGCTCCATAAACCGACCTAAAACGCAGCGTGAAAGCTGGAGGTGAGATCCATCCCTATTTAAACATGTACACGGTTAAGATTTAATTTGAATATCATAAAATATTAGGGTTTATTTTGAATATTTTACAAACATTAAGATTCAAATTGAATATCATAAAATATTAGGTCTATTTTATACACCAACGTAAACTTTAGAGTTCATTTAGACCTTTTTGACTTTTAATTTATTAATAAAATGTCTTTATTAACTTTTTTAACAAAATCCTATAATATTAATAATTTTCTAATCAATATATATTGACACACAATATTATATTACAAATATTATGAGGATGTGTCGTATCATCATAATATTAGTGTATATAGTATTTAAATTAATTTCTTTGTAATGTCACATGTATTATTAACAAGTTTTTTTATTTTACTTTGAAAATTTTAATTAAAAATTGCAAAAAAAGAACTTAATTGAAAAATGTCAAAAATACTCTAGTTTTTATTTTTACTGTTTTAGATGATTACAAATTCATAATTTTGCATAAACTAATGATAAATATTAATTAATTATACAATGAAAATTTATTAAATTAATAAGTATAAAATTATATGTTATATTAATCTATTTCTATCACATATCTTTATTCACTTTATTTGATTTTGTCATTATCAATTCTTTATAATATAAGTATAAATAAATTAGATGTGGTAAAAATAAATTTTATTTTCTGAAATGTAGTATTAAATTATAAAAACACAAGCGATAAATTTAAATATTTAAATATAATATCAAAAAGTAATTATGTATGCTTAAAGTGATTTTTATGATGGTGGATTCCATATTAAAAAAACAAAAGGTGTTAATTTTATATTCAGACTTTACACTTCTTATAAATATTTTATAATTATACGTATTTATTAATATTAGAAAATTTAATTAAAAATTAGTGAAAATACTGAAGACTCCTCGTTTGTCAATACCATCGTCATCAAGTATTCTCGTCCTACGCTAAGTCTGAAAACAGTATTCCATGGCAAGTTGTCAACGCCTCATTCTCATCCTGGCCGCCGGTGATCGAACACACCGACGCTACAGTCGGTAGTATTATGGGATAAAAGGCTATTTCAGGTTTTCATAGATAAATATAAATGTTGCAATCAAATTTCTAAAAATTGTACTAAATTAAATCACTAATATAAGAGGCTTCTAATTTAAATTTTTTTGATTGAAATTAACCGTTATAAAATCAGTTAAAGATTAAATAAAATTAATATTTTTAAATATAAATAAAAATGTCTTAATTTATCAATAAATTTAAAATTTAATTATAAAAATTATTAAATAAAAAATAATTTATAAAATTAACTGATTAATTAATAAACTAGTTGGTTTTTAACAAAAAGAATTATTAAAGTAAATCCAAAAAATTAAAAACTGAATCAAAAAATAAACCAAATCAAAAATTTTACAGTTAAATCATTTAACTAGTTAAGTTTGAACATTGGTTGCAATTTAATTTGTTGACCAATAATTAATATCATAATGTTGAAATAAAAATATTTAAGAAATCATAAACTTTCAGCTAAAACTTCCAAGATGAGTGGCTAAATTCTAAAAAATGTCTCCAAATATCATTTCACATTATCAAATTTCTGTCGTCAACACTAGGGCTAATAAGTTACATAAAAAAGGCAATTATCGAACATTGTTACTGCCCAGGATCGAACTGGGGACCTTTAGTGTGTAAGACTAACGTGATAACCACTACACCACAGCAACTTGATGACTATTTTGAGCTAACATAACTATTGTAATTTTGCAAGTCTCTTTTATTTAATCAAGAGATATTTTCACTTGGACTTATTTTAGGCCTATTAAGCAAAACTTTCGACGCCAATCCTCGAATGAGTTCACCAAAGTGCCACTTGTAGGATAAATCTTGCAAAATAATTGACGTGAACGCTCCCAAAAGTAAAGATCCATGTGTTTCGTATTTGGTCTAAAACTTGAGATCCATGTGTTTCGTATTTGGTCTAAAACTTGGCCCTGAAGGGCTAAGTCACACAACCTCGGTCAGGATACACATCATCTCCATCAAACTCCTTCAAGGCACAGTACACTACAGCCACCAAAATAAAAGGAAATGCTATAAGATCATTTTTTGGATTTGTTCGGATAATTCTATTATCAAAGATGTAAAATAATAACAAAAAAGAAAAGAATCATTTTGACATATCATATCATTAAGCACTAGTCTTGTATGTTGCCATTTAACACGAGAATGGAACCCTCTTTCCATATCACAATATTCATGCAAAAGAAAGACCAAACTAGACGTTCCTTTCCTCATGCCCATTTCAGCGTAGCCTAAGTTCCACCACATGTAAAGCATCTTTTGTTATTCTGCCACCGATTATGTTTATCCATATCTGAGGAGGGCAAATGCTGGAGGTGGGGTCTCTCTTTCTCTTCCTTTTGTTTTTTTCACTGTATGTTTATTATTTAGAGGCAGATGGATTATTAATTTTAACTATTCTGCTGAAAGATAGTTCCAGTAAATTTTTACTTTGTGACCCACTTGGAGTGTAGTCTCCACAGTTTTCTCGTGCTTTCCCTGTTCCACATTTGGGATCAAAACTAGAGAAATCCAATTTGAAATGAAGAACTGAATTTGTGGACCGTATTCTACGCTGAATAGTGAATATTTCACAAGAAAAGCACCCCAAATACCAGAAAAATATGGTGATAAGGCCTAATTAATTAGGTCAAGATCTGACGGGGTATCGTGTGTGACCCGGCGTAATTTGCTTTAAGGTTTGTAGTTTGGTCATTTGGGAAAGATCAAAGCAGGACGTAGCTAGCAAGGTGTATGAATCGTGACGATGAAATTGTCTCTATCACATAACAGTTAATCATATGCTAAAGATGACGATGCAAGTTAAGCAAGCCAGTCCAGTCACGAGATGTTCTTAGCTACCGAATTATTCTTTTTAGATTTTATTTAATATACAGTTAAAATATATTATATACTAAAGGGTAAGCTCTAGTACTGCACAAGATTCCTTGTTTAACAAAGATCAGGAGAGTGTCATTAATTGTACGCTAATAAAGACATCTTTATCACTGCTAATTAATAAAGATATGTTTAACGTTATAATGCGAATTCATGAATAATGCAATAAATAATAAAATAAATATAATTAAAACATCAATCAAGACACAATTTTTTCTAGGGTTAGCAGATCACATATCTCTTAAAGTTGTTGAATGGCCAAGAACGTACCTTTTATAAAGAAGCCTAACAAACATTAAATTATTCATGCACTACTGTTACTTGTTAGCTCCTTCTTTTGATATAAAACTATAGGAGAATAAATTGGAAAATATATAAATCCCTCCCTACATGTGCTGATGTTTATGGTGATATGATATGTGTATGTATTTAGACATCTTACTCATCCACATGCCTTATTAGCAGCATTCAACTAAACGTGTACATAACAAACTCCTATATGTTGTTACGTGTATTAAGTTATAAAGTGAATATTAACGATGATTAAGTGAGTCCTTTACAGCATACTCATACTGAATTATCAGTCTATCCCTTCAAATAATGCTAAAATTACTACATGAAGATGCCTAAGGAAGTTAATTGTCCTAATCCAATTAAAAACAGCTTTGGTATGAACGTGGGTGGCATCACATATGCTTTGCAATATGGACCTTATAATTAATATGTATTGAATTGAAAAGTGATATCTCCTATATATATGAACAGATATACATGTGGTTCGAAAGAGTTAGCTGTATCTTTCTTGTGAACATCAATTGGCAATGCCATGGACCCATTGAGGTTGTCCCAATTTCAGTTAAGTAACTTCCAAATTAAGTGAAGATAGTACAGTTGGTTAATTAGGTGTAACGATTTAGCTAAGAAGAACTGAAAGTAAGGTAGACTTAGCTAAATACAGATTGATCATAATAAAAATGGGACTAAAGTAGGTGGATAGATGTGGCCTAAGGGCAGTTACCAACTTAGCTTGCTATCCATATATATTATTTTAATTTAGAAATAGAGAAACTTATTTTATTGGTTTTAATTTTTAAAAGCTTTACTTTGTAGGTTTTCTGGTAGCCAAAAACTAACAAGAAAGAACCTAATCCAAGACTTTTTATTTTTGTGGTTGTGGTGATGGCTAGGGTTTGGCACCACCACAACCATCCCATATGCCATTTCATCCTTTTCTATTTCTCTACCTCTTACCAGTTGCACATCAAACCCTTCCTTCGAACAAGAGATATATCTAACTATTTTCTTTCTTTTATTATATATATAAAAGAAGAGATTCTCTCATCACTCACTTTTCGTGAATGAAAGGCAAACATCAACACTAACAGCTTTACTCAAAGTATTCAACATGTACTAGTAGTCTAGATGATCAATTTAAAAAAAGAATTGAAAGAATTAACAATTCTCAATAGTACTTGATTATGAAATGCTAATTGTATTTCACATGGATCATCATCAACTTTTGTTATATGTTAGGAATGAATTCAGTAATGGCAGTCCACCAAGGCTGGAGCAGGAAACATCAGAGCTTGTTTAGTTGACGAGAATTGGAACTTCGACGGTTCAGGGTGGTGGTGGTCGTCTTCTGGTGCCGGAAGATTAAGATCCAACGGCAAAATGTTTCTAGGTTTGATCTCCCCAACAACTCTAGACTGAACGTTGTTACTTGTATCGGTATTTATTGCCACCTGAAGAGTGCCTGTGTTAGCTCTGTGCCTTCTCATGTGACCACCAAGAGCTTGACCGGAGGTGAACTCTGAACCACAAATTGAACACTCGTGAATCTTGGTCTTACAGTTTTCTAGAGAACCCTTGTTGCCACTAACGTTATTGGTGTGGGTCAATGGCGGAGAAAGCAGATCTGGGCTGCTTTTATTGAACTGACGAAAATCATCATGGTCGTTTATTGATGTCACAATTAAGGTCTTCTTCTCTTCAACTGCGGCCTTAGGCTTTTTGTGACTTGCTCTGTGACCACCTAATGCTTGGAAAGAAGGAAAACTTCGGTTACAGGTTTTGCACTCGTAAACATAGAAACCTGTCTTAGTAACAGTCGGTGCTGTGATCATCTCGGATAAGTTTTGAGTATTTAATTTGATTCCTGATTCTTCAGAACTATTCTCACCGTGCTTTGGCAAACCACCTTGAGCCAAGAGAATCAAACAGTTCGCCATATCTTCTTCTTCTTCGGTGCTCTCATAGACATCATCACCCGAAATTGTTGTAGCAGAGGAAATTGAGCCATAGAACTCGTCCACAGCACCTTCACCACCAATAACATCACCACAACCACTTGATGAGCTAGAGGTCACCGTCTTATACGGGGATGAAGATCTCTGACGCTTGGTGCGTTTTCCCTTAACGATCTGAGAGAGATCATAAGACCCCATGAACTCTTCTTGAGTTTCCATGGCCAGTTCTCTCCTCTACAGGACCTTTGAGATGTATACTTGGAACTAAATGGAAGTAACAGATGTGAACAAGTGACCTAACAAAGTGTAAGACAAATAAAGAGCAAAGGGAATAGGAAACAAGTAATAGAGAGTGGGAAGAGAAGCTAGCAAGCACAGGAGTAATAGTAGTCGGTTATGTTAATATATATACACATAGGGAATGGATAGTCAGAGAAATATGTAGAAAGAAAACAGTATCTGTCTTTTTTCTCCAACTTTCATATACCCGAAAGCCGCCCTATGAATAGGAGTTCAGATCTTCTGTTTAATATTATGGTATCTTATTGTGTCTAATAAATCTCAGTCATTTATTTATGTGGGGTTCGCATGAAGCCCGCGTGGGTCCCAGAAAATAAATGGCTCAGATTATATTAGACAGAATAAGACAAAGTAAAACTGGACAGAGGATCTGGTTTCATGAATAGTGTCTAAGAAATGGTTTTACTATTCCTTCTTTTGACTCTTCCACCTTGGAACTATCGAGTGTTAATTAGGAAATAAATGAGTATTTTAACCAAAAAAATAGAGATGGAATGGATTTTTAAAGTGTTTTTTAGTGATTAAACATGGATGTATTACTTAAAAAATGACATTAATTATTATTATTATTAGTTGATTTGGTAACAAAATAGAAGTCTAAAGATAAGATCGCGTCTTTTTCAATTTGGAGAAATGTAGAAGGTGTTACACATTGATTATACTAAGGACTAACTAAAATAATCACTGTCTAATTTCATTTGTCATCAATCCCATTTTTAACAAAATTAACTATTTCTTGAAAAGGACATAACTTAACTGATGATGGCCCGACATAATTAATCAAGTTACAATGTTGTTAGAAACATTGTAACATGTCTTATTAATTTATTCTTTTTTATTAAAGTATTTGCCAAGGCCTATGATAATTTTAATACAGATAATTAGAACTCTTTTTTATTTCTCCACAAAGAATCAAAATTTCATGAAGCATGTACGCTTCAAAACGTATTAAAGCGATAGATCTAGCATTGTATTATAGTAACTGACATAGATGGAAATGATGAGAAGGAGCAAAAGTGGACTTAGGTTAGTTAGAAAGAAAGTTGGTATTAACGTTAGGAGTGAGTTTGAGGATCGCTTTATCGCACTGTACGCCAACCAAAGTCACGAATATACACAAACCCACAGAAAAGCAAAAGGGTTGTGTGGCACGTTAAAAACATGCCAACCTAATACACTCCATCTCTTCTTCAAGTAAAGTACCGAAGGCCAACACTATACCATACATATATAAGTACTTTTTTTTTTTGGAGTGATTCGTGTAGCTTTTAAGCAAACCCGCGATCTCCTTTTCCTCTTCAGCTTATACAAAAAATGTAATTCTATTTTTTCCCTTTCATGTAAAGCTTGTGAGAATAGGGATTTAGAGTAAGTACAAGTGCCTAAACCTGCAAGTAAAGAAAGGTACTTTAGTATGTGATCAGTTAAGGAGGGTATATATGTATACCTTACAAGTATGTGTTAACTAACCTCCTTTTTTTTCTGGTTACCTTTTTTTCTGGTTATTTTACGTGAAATAGTTTGCACCATGAACAACTTAAAATTCTTCTAGTTCAACTGTTTATGTGAATCTTTATTTATTATACCCAACAGGTCACGAAAAGTATCTAAATCTTTGTGGCTATATAAGCAGCATTACATAAATATCGGACTTAATCAAGTTCAAGTTCAGGATTCTAAATCGTCCCATACATTTATAAGTTGTACACATATTTTACTTTACTTTTTCTTTTCTATAAGATTTCTTGATTAATCGAATATTAATATACTTTAATTGACATTTAAGTAACCAGTTAAGTTTGAAGTCAATTTCATACTCACCAGAAGAAATTCAGTTCCAATAATAATACAAATTACAAAAGTTAGCATGGTAAGGGTACATCCTTTAGCTTAAAGTAATCTTAAGACTATCCATAATCAAGCAGTTCATGTAACGTTGACCCCCTTTTCCTTTTATATGATTTCTTAGTTTCAGCCTAATAATTAATGACATTGGCTAGACATGGAAATGGGTAAAATACAATGTACTTTCTTTTCTTAAACCGATCAGTTAGGTATAATGGGTGCATAAGGAAACTAATGTACTGTGGTTTTTGAAGATGCCTTCTGGGATCACTGAAAAACTTATGAGGTAATTAATAACATTCAATTACTAACAAAGTGGGTTGAATAATAAAATCCAGTGACTGTATATAGGAATGGCCTTATTTTCTTCAGCTAGATGAGGACTTTAAGAGTTTCATCGATTAATTAAGACTCAGGACCTTAACTAATTGGCCTCTAATTTATACGTTAATACATATATAGTAGGTAACTTTTTTTTTGTAGTTTGATTTATTTTGAAAAAAATCTGAATGATTTGATATTTTGAAAAAGAAATCAATACAAACTCTTTTTATTAAATATAGGAAAGTCATCAAAATTATTTAACTTAGACTTCATCATGTGTTAGTTAGTCTATACGAATATTCTCACAATTTAAAATTAAGTTCTCATAAAATATAAATGTAAAAGTCAAAAGATTATTAACTATAAAATTAAACAAATTGAAGCATATAAAATTGAAGTAAAACCTTCCCTTATGTCGAGGGAAACCGATACAATCGAGCAAAAGTCTAAATAAATTAAAATTAATATAAAGTCTAAAAATTACTTTAAGCTTTGTCTCCACTTGCCTACATTTGTTGCGGCACTACAGAAAAGATCAGCATTTATTGATGGAGAAAGGTAACGGGTGCGGTCTCTGACCTCAGGTTGAGCGACACACTGAAGCAGTAGCAGTGGACTAGTGGTAATACAAGAACAAACAGAGAGGCGTTTTGAGCCACAAAATCATGATAGTATGCTCTTTTGTTGGTTGCAACTAATTAATAACGTCATACTTATATATTGCAAACAGGCCTATTCTTTTGCTTTTATATTTACTTTTTGCTTTGCCGTGTGAAGCAGCATATGATAAATTTTAAAAAATTAACAAGAGATATAAATTGTAAAATTAAGTAACAAGTCCGATTAAATTAAGAAGCAGAATTTGTAGTGGGGTTTATACCAAAAGTCAAACTGCTTCTCGCTTTTCTTC
This sequence comes from Erythroxylum roraimae, assembly GCA_027568915.1. NCBI lineage: Eukaryota > Viridiplantae > Streptophyta > Magnoliopsida > Malpighiales > Erythroxylaceae > Erythroxylum > Erythroxylum roraimae. The sequence continues at coordinate 4,041,055 of JAOSBL010000211.1, forward strand.
TCTCTTTACCTGTACCGTTAATAATAAGGTGGTCGATGATGTTAAAAATAGTAAGCTCCATCTTCTCCACAAGAGATAAAATTGAAGATAAAAAGATAGGTATGGACATGAGTGGTGGTTCGTGACTGGAAATGGTTGAAGCAAACAGAGACCATTGAAATTAAAGAAATCGAAATAAAATCTCAATCACGTAAACTTGGAATCCTTATTGAATGCCACCTTTTGGAGGTTGAAAGATGTACACTAGTGAGTGAGTAGTGAAATGAGTGGTTGCATACACTTGCAGCAAGTGATAGTAGCCAAGTCTTTTAAGTAGGCAAGGCAGAAGTGATGCGTGGGAGAACCACTTTGGATCGATGTTGTATATAATACAATTAACACAAACCAAATTATATAATTTAATAGTTATATCAATTTTATAGATTTTTTATTAGAGATAAAGAAAAGAAATTTTGTTTTGTTCAATGAAAGAAAATGAAAGACAAAAGGATGGGGTTCGAGTGACAAGGACATACGCCCTCAAGTGGATTAAGCTTTGAGGCCACTCTTTTTCACTCGCTAACTCTTACTTGTCTTCTCAGTCACACTTGGCTCGTGAATTCTCTCTCAATCAACCATACACTTGGCAACTTGTTCACATATGCGCTGGTCCATTTAGTGCCCTGCAAGCAATTCACACCCATTGATTTACTCTCCAAGTGATGAACCTAGAGGTAGGGAGGAGACTTTGAAACAATTCAATCTAAAATATATTAAAATTTACAAATGTGATTTGGATTAGTTTTAAATCACTAATTAATCATAATTTAGTTCGGTTAATACCCAAGTTTTAAAAACTAGACCAGACTGTCTGATCCGACCAAAAAAAGTTTAAACCAATCAGTGGTCCTGGTCGATTTCACCTAATAATTTTTATGTATAAAAATCGGCCGGTTCAAACTTTTTTAATTGAACTGAACGGTCCCATCTAATTTTTAAAACCTTGTATTTTTTTTAGTCGACACATTTTACTTTTACAAAACTAAATTTTAAATTTCGGTAATCTCAATATTTTCAAAGAGCGGTGACTTATTCTCAAAATAAATTGTCTTTATATATATATATACGCGCGCGCGTGTAATATTTTTAATTAATGTGAGAAAATCACAACTTAATATCACCTCTTCCCACATGTTTGATGTGTGAAATATGTTATTAAATATATGTAAGAAAATTCGTTATTGAATTAGATTGACGTCAATATTATTTTGAATTTTCGTAATATTTATTTTTGAAACAAAGTGGTACATTATATAAGAGAAATTTATGTCTTTATTTTAAAATATCTACAAGTATTAATTAATTATTATACATAATTTTTAATTATTATTCCATCAATACAAAAGTTTAATAATTGAACGATAAGTAATCATATAAAAATATAAAAATAGAATTATTTGTTTTTTAAGTTATAATTATATAAATTGCATTAACTTTTTTATTGTTTTTTTTGACATTTTAATTTTTTATTGTTTAATTTTTAATTTTAAACTTTTAAAGAAAAATTAATTAGGTTTCATTTTATCGTTTTTGAATTTATAAAATTTTTATCAATTTATCATATATATATGTATATATATATATATAAATGTATTTTTATCAATTTATCCTATATATATATATATAAGAATGATTTTATTT